>SNQJ01S0046855.1:12122-35529 GCA_010110895.2 Picea sitchensis
TCTAGGTCACTTTGCCCACTTTCCTTATTTTAGGGTTAACCCACTTCTAATTTCTCCATTAAATTTATTATTTAAATAATTTATTTTGTATTCACTTTGAATTATAGTACACTCATCACTTTACTTTATTATTTACCTTCTAATATCTCTTAAACCACTTTGACTACTTTGACCATTTGGGGCTTTTAGATGACATATGAGGGTCCTCCAACTTCGTTAGGCCATAACTCTCCAACCCTGAGGAGTTATGTGACATTCCACATACCACCAGAAATGGAATGACATGTACTATCCATATGGAATAATATTACCTGAAAATATATCAAAATGCATACAATTATCCATCAAATAAACGTGGGTCCATTACCCAAACCTGGGTTCTCCAACTTCTCATGGCCATAACTCTCTAACCGTGAGGAGTTATGTGACGTTGCACATACCACCGGAAATATAATGACATGTAATATCCATAAAGAATAGTATTACCTTAAATATATATTAAAACTCATACCATTATACATGAAACAACCTTGGGTCCATTACCCAAACCTTTGTGCTACCAGAATTCACTACTAGACTTTGTTCAAGGGTTGACATCAATGAAAACCAACCTTAATCAACAATCTCCCCCTTTAGCATTGATGGTAACACTTTGATGCAATACTGAAATCATTTCATGCAATACTGAAGTCATATCACTCATGTTGAGTCATATCACTCATGCTCCCCCTGGAACCATGCCTCTGTCCTCTGCATCTCTATGACCATTGCTCCCCATGGAATCATGCCTATGTCCTTTGTATCTGATAAATCTCTCCCCCTTTGTCATCAATGGCAAAGGTATTTTTCCATCCAGGGTTTCTCCTCCTAACTGAACTATTTTCTTTATGGTGCTTCCTCATGTACATCTAAGACATATAAGATAAGAAATCAAAAGCATTCATTTTCGAGTATAAATAACTCTGATTCTCTGGTGAATATACTCAAAGGTTTCCTATGGAAGTGGTTTTGTAAATATCTCTGGCACTTGTTCTTTTGTGTGCACATACACAACTCTAATGTTCTTTTCTACAACCTGTTCCTGTAGAAATTGATACTTGATTGGAATGTGCTTCATCTTGGATTGCATCACCGAGTTCTTTGAGATACCGATGGTGCTTGTATTATCACAATATATTGGAATGGGACCATCATACTCAACATGTATATCTATCAGAGTTTGTTTCATCCAAAGAACCGGTGTACAACAAGTTGTTGCTTCAATATACTCTGCCTTGGTTGTAGATAGAGATATTGATGATTGTTTCTTGCTTAGCCACGATACTAAACACTCACCCAAGTAAAATGTTGCTTCACTAGTGCTTCATCAGTCATCAATACAACTTTCCCAATCTGCATCTGTGTAGGAAATAAGAGATAGATCCTTTCCTTTTGGATACCATAATCCAAACTCTTTTTTTCCTTTGAGATATCTGAAAATCCTCTTCACTGCTAATACATGTGATTCCTTTGGTGTTGCTTGAAATCATGCCACCTGTCCAACTATCTGCATTATATCTGGTCTGGATGCTGACACATATAGTAGGCTACCAATCATTGACCTGCATTGCCTCTGATCTGTAGAATTTGACTCATCATATTTTCTTAACTTGCAACTGGTTTGCATGGGAGTGATAACTGGTTTGCAATTTTCCATTCTGAACCTCTTTAGCTTTTCTCTGATATAATTGGTTTGAGAAATAAAAATTCCTTGGTTGCTTTGATGTATATGAAGTCCCGAAAAGAAGGATAGTTCTCCAAGTAATGACATTTCAAATTCATTTTTCATATCCTTTGCAAATTTCTGGCTTAAACTATCATCATCACTACGAAAACTAATATCATCAACATAAACTTCAATTAATAAAATACTATCTTGGCTTACCTTGATGTATAGGTTGTTGTCTGCACTTCCTTTTCTGAACCCTTCCTATTGTAGATATTTATCCAGTCTAGAGTACCATGCTCTAGGATCCTCTTTTAGACCATACAAGGCCTTCTTTAATTTACACACATAATCTATGTTCTATGACAACTGAAATCCTTCTGGTTGTTCAATGTAGACTTCTTCTTCAAGTTCCTCATTCAAAAAGTTGATTTTACATCCATGTGATACACTTTGATATTTTTGGAGCATGCATAAGATAAAATAAATCAGATTTCTTCCATTTTGGAAACTGGGGAAAATGTCTCTTCAAAGTTGATTCCTTCAACCTGTGCATATCCTTTACATACCAATCTATCTTTGTTCCTTGTAACCTTTCCATCTTCTTTCAATTTATTCCTGTATACCCACTTTGTGTCGGTCACATTCGTATCCTTTGGTCTTGCAACCAGTTCCCAAGTGTCATTTTTCTCTATTTGATCCAATTCTTCATCCATGGCCTTGTTCCAAAATTCATCATTGTTGGCCTCTTTAAAATAGGTTGGTTCAATCGTAGATGTGAGTGATAGGTGTGTTTGTTCTGGTGAATGGATTCTTCTTCTAGTCTCAACTCATGTGTCTTTGTTTTCGATAATCTTATCTAAAGGATGATTCTTTTGTACTCATCTGCTAGGTGTATTTGGAGTCACTTCTTGAACTTTCTCTCGTCTTCTGTCAGTTCCTCTTCGTCTTTCCCTTCTTTTTAATCTTTTGTTTCTTCTTCATAAATTTGTTCCATTGATTCATTTTCTTCTTCCTTTAATTCTTGTCTACCTGTTTCATCAATTGTTACATTGATCCTTTCCACCACTTTCTTCAATCTCAAGTTGTAACACTTGTATGATTTTCTTGTACTTGAGCAACCAACAAGTACTCCTTTGTTCAAATGAGAGTCAAAATTTCCCATTCTGCCATCTTCTCTTTTGATGTAGCATTCACTTCCAAAAACTCTGAAGTGCTTCACATTTTCCGGTCTTCCTTTCCATAGCTCGTAGGGATTTTTGTAGGTGTTTTTTATGAGAATTACTCTATTTCGAATGTGAACTGTTGTATGCAATACCTATGTCCAAAAAATATTTTTCAATTTGGAATCCATTAGCATTGTTCGAGCCATTTCCTATACTCTTGTCCTTCTCTTTTATTTCAACAACTCCATTCTGACAGAATTGTCCCTATGATAAGAGAATTACCTTTTTCCATGAATGCTATAGTAGTCCGCCAATTCCTTTGAAGTGAACTCTCCTCCATTATCGAGGATCTCAAGCATTTGATATTTTAATCCATTTCTTTTTTTTCCATGAATGCTATAGTAGTCCATAAATTCCTTTGAAGTGAACTCTCCTCCATTATCAGATCTCAAGCATTTGATATTTTAATCCATTTCATTTTCAACCATTTCCTTGTAGGTCTTGAAGTTTTCAAAAGCTTCTGACTTATTCTTGAGAAAGCAAACTGTGATCATTCTTGTATAATAATCAACTAATAACATAAGTTATCTCTCAACTTTTAATTCCTTTGTTGTAGTTGGTCCAACTAGATTAGTATGCACAATTTCCAGTGGTCTTGTCATTGAATATTCCTTTGATTTGAGCCCGGTCTTTGTTTTTTTTCCTTTTTGACAATGCTTGCATAAAGTTTTGGTTGGTTTCGTGATTTGGGGAATTTATCTTAATGCTTATCTTTTGATGACTTTGACAAGGTTATCAAATTGCATGTGACCCATTCTTCTGTGCCATATCTAACTTTCATCTTCCTTTCCTAGACAACACTTTTCATTTCCAATTTCACTTAACACATATATGCTTCTTGAAGTTCTTGCAGCTGTAGCAATCAATTTTCCTGAACCTTCTTTTCATATCTCACACTTTTGTGAATCAAAAGTAACTTTATGACCTTGGTCACACATTTGAATCACACTTAGAAGATTATGTTTCATATCTTCTACTAGTAGAACATTTTTTGCCTTTGTACGCTTGTTCCCAATTATGACTGTGCCTTTTCCAATGATTTTGGTTGAATCATTATTTCCGAAGGAGACTGATCCATCTATTTCCTTCCGTAATGTAAGAAACTTGTCTCTATCACCTGTCATATGTTTTGAACACCCACTTTCAACATACCAACCACATTTCTTATTCTTATCTTGTAGAGCGAGTGTGCATTCTTCATTGCTATATTGATCTCGCTTTCTTATCCATGTCCTTTTATGAGGTTCCTATCTGTGACTGTTGTTATTTTGTTGCGGTTCTCTAGGAGGGACTGTCATTCTGCAATCTTTGGCCATGTGCCCAAATTTTTTATATTTGTAACATTCCACTTCAGTGCTCAAATATTCAAACATGTTGTAACTTCTTCTATGTGTTTCACTAGGCCTTCTTGGATAACCCCTTTGTTTATGACTTTCAAATTTCTTTGTGTTCGTGTTGTTAGCTCTGCAATTCACAACTTTATGTCTAAAATTATTACATGCATAACATAAACCAAAAAATATAGTTTGATACTTGGGAGTTAAATATTTTCTGAAAGGAGGTACTCTTATGAATTCTTATTCTTCCTAAGGCCTATCTGTTGGTTGTTGATTCTGAAATCTAAATCTTTTCGGTGGAGGATTTTCTCTGTAATCTTCATTGTAGATCTTCCTATCCCCCTTGATTGTTTCAGCATAGCTTTTTGGATATGTTTCTTTCTTTGTTGTTTTGGAGATTGATCATTTTTTTGTATGATTGTATCCAAGTCTGGACTTGTCATGATGATATTTTTTACTGTTGATAATGTCATCCAAAACTTTTGAGTTGTTCTACATATTTTTCTTTTGAATATCCTTTCTTAATGTGACAATCTTTGCTTCCAAATTCCCAATGATTTGTCTTTTTCAACTATTTGTTCTTTGAGTGCTTCTTCAATTCTTTTATCTTGTTCTATTTGAACCTTCAAATTTTTGATCATTTGTTCTAGTTCTTGAGTGTCTTCTTTCTTGTCTAGTTCCACTTGTAGTTTCTTGTTTTTATTCTTTTCTCTTTTGATAACTTCTGTGGCACACATTAATTCCTCTCGGTAGTCAACTTCTGCCTCTTCAATTTCTTCTTCTACTTCTTCATATTCTTCTTCGGCTCCTTCATATTCTTCTTCAGAGTCTTCTTTATTAGAGTCTTCTACTACCATGAATAGAACTTGTTTTGTCTCACTGTCACCGACTTCATCTTCATCTGATGATGAGATGTCTTCTTTGGTGCATAAGATTTTCTTGAAAACTTTATTTGTGGTTCTTTTGCCTTTATATGTTTGTTTTCCTTTTGAGTAACCTTCATCATTTATATTTTTATTATGAGGACATCTGGTAGAAAAACGGCCAATACCATCACAATTAAAACAAATTAAAGGAAGATTGCCTCTATACCTACCGCCGGTTCCCTTGTTCAGTCTTTTGACAAATTTGGCCACTTCTTCATCATATTCTAAGATGTCACTACTGCTGCTATGTTCTTCTTTTTGCTTTCCCTTTTGATTTGACCTTTTGGATGCTTTGAAGGCTACTTATTTTATATCTGGATTTTCCTATTCAGTTCTCATTTCATATGTTGTGAAGATTCCATGTAATTCATCCATTCTTATTGAGTTTAGATCTGATCTTTCTTCTAGTGCTGATATCTTAGGGTCAAATATCATAGGAAGAGATCTTAGTACTTTCTGAACAATTACAGATTCTTTGATTTCTTATCCCAATCCTATGATTGTATTTACTGTTTCATCAACTCGTAAAATGTAAGATGCAATATTCTCATCTTCCTTCATCTTAAGTTGTTCGAACTGACCTCTATAAGTTTGAAGCTTTGTTGCTTTGACTTTTGAATCTCCTTCATAAATATTTTGAAGTTTGTCCCAAATCTCTTTAGTGGATTTACAATGTGAAACTTTGGTGAATATCATTTCACTAAGACCATTCAAAAGTGCATTTTTTTCTTTGGAATTATTCTAACTGATTTTCACTACTTTATCATTTGTTGGATGAATTGTTGGTGTTGTGTATCCATCTACAATTTATTATCAAATTTCAAATCCCTATGCTTGTATATATGTTTTCATCCTTATGATCCAAAATGCATACTTTTTTCCATTAAATTGTGGTATTCCATTTTACACAAGTTGTTTCTCTCCACGATCTACCTTTCAATGGTTAAACTAATTTCTGAAGGAACCTGCTTTGATACCAATTGTTGGATTAATGAGAGGGGGGGTGAATCAATAATAGAGTAATTTAATCCTTTTTAACCATATAATCCAAGTGTTATATCAATATATAATTATCATCCAATATTTGCAGAGTAAATAAGCAATGAACAAATGAACAATCATACACATACATAGTACACCAGTGTTTTATATGGAAACCCAAAGCGGGAGAAAACCACATAATTCTTTTTCTTATATGTCTTGAAGAATTACATTCATTGGAAGCACCAACTTCCTTTGTTTTCC
The DNA here is from genome assembly GCA_010110895.2 of Picea sitchensis. Lineage (NCBI taxonomy): Eukaryota > Viridiplantae > Streptophyta > Pinopsida > Pinales > Pinaceae > Picea > Picea sitchensis. The sequence continues at coordinate 18,562 of SNQJ01S0046855.1, forward strand.
AAGTACAAATGGAAGGAGGCTCCAACCCCCTTGTTTCTCAGGCTACAACCTAAGGGAAGCTCCAACTCCCCTATTCTCTGGCTACAACTAGAAGGAGTCTCCAACCCCCTATGTTCTTTGGCTACAACTAGAAGGTGGCTACAACCTCCTGTCCTTGCCCCGTCCAACCAACCTAACGTATAAGTAGAATGATGGAACCACTATCACACTATAACTATGAGATATACCACTGTAAAATTGTACCAACCTGTACCACTGACCTACAGCCAACCTATACCAACAACCTGAACCATGCGTCAACCATGCATCTACCTGTACCTCAACCTATAATCAACCTGTACCATAAACAAGTGCATCAACCATGAAGCAACCTGTACCAAACAAGTTGTAATCAACTTGTACCATAAAAAAGTGAATCAATCATGCACCAACCTGTACCTCAACCTCCAAACCTTCCTTAAATTTAACAACAAGAGACTAGCATTTTCATCAACCTTTACTTTAGTCTCACATGAAATTTTTTGGATTAGTCAACAATCCTAACTTGAAACAATCATAACTATGTACCTGTAATGAATAAAGATATGAAAATAGTACACAATTTTCTTCAGTTTGTTTTGTGAAATTCCTCCAGGTGTCACTACTTGGAACCTCTCATAAAAGGAGTTATATCAAAAATGACATACCTTTTTGAATTATGGCTTAATCCAGAGAGTGACCTTGTAGAGCGTGCCCCACACAAAATGTTTGTTGAATGGATATCAAAATGTTACACAAAATACTAAAGACTATATTCTAACCAACACATTTAGTCTTACTAAATTTTTATCTGTTATGAAGAAGTTATGATTTTTTTACCCGAAACACTTGTTTTAGACTAGTTTCAGGACTAGCCACAAACCTTATTTTCCACTGCGTGTAACTCCAATATTAGAACGACCCACAAGCATGGTATATCAATTTCATGGTCCGAATCATTCTATAAAAATAGTTATTGCAAAAATGGTGAGATGACCTATAAATAACATGCCTTAGAAAGCATCATCAAAAGAATTTATCCTCCCTTTAATTCCAGCCTTCTTTTCTTCACCTTCCCTCTGAAATTTGTCTTACATATCCTTTGGTTGCCTTAGTCACCTATAGACATTCAATATTCTCAAGTGTGATATAAAATGAGAGAGCCTTGCCTCTTATTTATACTCTCCAAGTAGCTTCCTTAGAGGCATCTTATAGGTCACTTTGCCCACTTTCCTTATTTTAGGGTTAACCCACTTCTAATTTCTCCATTAAATTTATTATTTAAATAATTTATTTTGTATTCACTTTGAATTATAGTACACTAATCACTTCACTTTATTATTTACCTTCTAAAATCTCTTAAACCACTTTGATTACTTTGACCTTTTGGCGTTTCTAGATGACATATGAGGGTCCTCCAACTTCGTAAGGCCATAACTCTCAAACCGTGAGGAGTTATGTGATGTTCCAGATACCACCAGAAATGAAATGACATGTACTATCAATATTAAATATTCTTACCTGCAAATATATCAAAACGCATACCATTATTCCTCAAGCAAACTTGGGTCCATTACCCAAACCTGGGTTCTCCAACTTCTCATGGCCATAACTCTCTAACCGTGAGAAGTTATGTGACGTTCCACATTCCACCAGAAATGGAATGACATGTACTATCCATATAGAATAGTATTACCTTAAAATATATTAAAACTCATACCATTATATATGAAACAACCTTGGGTCCATTACCCAAACCTTTGGGATACCAAAATTCGCTACTAGAATTTCTTCAAGGGTTGACATCAATGACAACCAACCTTAATCAACAGTGCAAAAATGTACCATACATCAACTTGTACCATAAACAAGTGCATCAAACATGCACCAAACCTGTACAAATAACCTGACACAATAACCTATCCAAAGAACCTATCATAACAACTTGTCTCATCAATATTATCAACCAAATCAGATCTACTCACCAAGATCAATCACCTAGACAAATCTCAACCATATGCACAATATCACCAAGATGTGCATCAACCAATCATAACACAAAAACTCATAATAATCACCAAGGTAAATTTGTGCTTCTAATAATATACCAAGACAAGTATGCTACATCATACATAAACCGTGTTGGCAAATATTTAACAGACAACGAATGATTTCCATTGATGGAAAGTACAAAAATGAAGATGGCATGAGTACAGAAAGTTTATAATAGATGGGCATTATAAGAAGTTGTTGCAGAGAAGATTCGAATAAGCTCAGAAGAGATAGTGCAGAGGATTGTTGGCAAGATCAGAGTAAGTGGAACAAAGTAAGCTCGGGAGGAGAAGCAACATTTCGGATTGGATCTCATTTACAAGTGTTAATCGGGACTGTTGATCCATCGACTCCATTTCGGAGTTTCGTGACTCCTGACTTGAAGAGTCAAGAAGTATGACCATTGAAATCGTGATATGCGAAATCACAATTTAATCGCAGTCGTCAGATCAAGGTGTGATCTGGACCGTCGACACCATTTCAGAGTTTCGCGACTAGCGACTTGAAGAGGCAAGAAATAAAACCTTTGAAATCACGATATGCGATATCATGATTTAATCTCAGCCGTCATATCAAGGTGTGTTATGGATCATTGAACTGAGCTCCAACTCAGTGATTCGCCTATCGTGACTTGGAGAGGTAAGAAACAAAACCATCGAAATCGCGATATGCGAAATCGCGATTTAATCCCAGTCGTCAGGTCAAAGTTTGTTCTAAACTGTTGATCTAAGCTCCATCTCGAAGCTTTGCGTATTGGGACTTGGAGTGAAAAGAACCTCCATCAAAGGAATTGCGAGATGCAAATTCACGATGAGATCTGGACCATAGATTCATCGAGATCGTGGACCATTGATCTCAGGTCCATCTCGGGGTTTCGGGGATCGAAACTTGGAGATTCGAGATGCCTCATATCTATACTCATGAAATGTGAAATCATGAAAGTGCTTTATGCATAAGCACATGGTCTCAGTCGGTGGTCACACCATCGAAGAGCTGAAGAGAAGAGTACGTGTAGAAAAGATTCGTATCGACGTTTCGGGGATCACGACTTGGAGAGTCGAGATGCCTCATCTCCAGATTCACGAAATGCGAAATTGTGAAAGCGTTTTATGCATAAGCGCTTGGTCATCGTGTGTGGTCATGTGGAGGAAGGACCTAGTGCAGATAAGCTCTGCCTCGAAATTTCAGGGATCGCGTCTCGGAGTGTCAAGACATGGGATCATACGAATGTCGAAATACTGAAAAGGTGAAATATCGCTATAACCGGTGGTCACCGCCTGTAGTCACGTAGAGGAGGGAGATAGAGAAACCAAGCTCCTTTTCGGAGCTCGCAACATGAAGAGTCAAGATGCCTCATCGCAGAACCTCCAAATTGTGAAAGTGTGAAACGCATAAATCACAGCTAATCCAACGGTGCAGATGAAACTGAAGGAGTTTGGAGGGATATTGTTGCACATCATAGTGTAACTACTAGAAACCACTGATGGTTTCTTCCATAGGACTCGAAGACACTTCAGGGTGATTGACAAAGGAGATGAAGAGTCTCTAGGAATCTTCAAGAGGGATGAAGATGCTCGTGGAGGTGATTGATAGTTGGATGAGCATTGAAGCTTGTAACTGGAATAGAGAAGGTGAGCTCGACTGTCACAGAGAAGATGAAGAGTCTCAACTGCCAAAGAGGTTGAGGAATCTCAACATAACATATAGTGATTTTGAATGAGTGGAAAAATGGTCAAAGAAGTTGAAGAGTCTGGATGATGATCAGACAGAGCACTTGAGTTATGGAGTATATCGACGCGGTGTGAGTATGCAGAGGTATTGTGCGCATTGCATGCACAAGGTGCACAAAAGATATAAATACACAATACAGAGAGGAGATGGAGTTGTTGTTGTTGCTGGGATTGTTGTGGATGTTGTTAAAGGTGATTCATGCATGAAGAAGGATTAGAGTGCAACAACTAAAAAGAACAGGAGAAGAATTGTGCAGCGAATGGACATGGTGCACAGAGCATAAAAAGCAGAAGAACAGAATGGGCAATGGATGCATGCAAGAAGACAGTGAGGAAGTATGAGTAGCAAAATCTTGTAGAACAATGATAAGACTAGTAAGTTGTTATTGAACACTATATCATTGTAATAGATTTCAGTATTTCAAATTCACAATCCAGGGTGGTTGGGAGGTGCTAGGGAGGATTGGTGTCCTCAGAGGTTCAAGTGGGTGCTTGAACACAGGGAGTTGGTGCTTCCTTCTAGTTGGTGCTAGAGAAACCAGGGAGTTGGTTCTTCCTTCTAGTGGGTGCTAGAGAAAACTAGAGACTTGGTTCTCTCAACAAGTTGCAGCTTGCAAAATAGAGGTTGTAGCCTCACAATGAGTTGGTGCTCATATGTATGATAATTTAAAGAATGTAAATAATACTTATCATATAAAGAAGAAGACGTTTTTACCATATATGGGTTTCCTTGGGAAATATTTGTCTCTGTGTGTCTCATATATGTGACTGATGCTAAATGTGCCATTGTTTATTTCCCTGCATTATTGTGATCATCATTGAGTGCCCTGTAAAGATTTTAAAATAAGCATAATTGTTTAAGAACGGTAACAATTGATTCACCCCCCCTCTCAGTTGTCCAACAAACCGTGTGTCAACAATACTACTAACAAGTGCCTCCAACCATGTACCAAGTATGTACCAATCATGCATCAACTAATCATCAATATGTACCAACATCATCAACTATACACCTCATGTATGTGCCAACTCATCAACTACTTATCTCAACCATGTACCTCAACCAAAATCCATCATCAATTTCATCATCCAAATCTGATTTGTAACTCTTTAATATACCTGGTGTATATTATCTCATACCTGCATACCTTCATTAACTTTAACAACAAGAGACTAGCATTTTCATCAAACTTTACTTTAGTCTCACGTGACTAATTTTGGATTAGTCAAAAACCCTAACTTGCAATAATCATAAATATGTACCTATAATGAATAAAGATCTGAAAATGGTACACAATTTTGTTCAGTGTCTTTGATGCAATTCCTCCATATTTCACTACTTAGAACCTCTCAGAAAAGGAGTTATAGAAAAAATGGCATACCTTGTTGAATTCTGGCTTATTCTACAGAGCGAACTTGTAGAGCATGCCCCACACAAAATGTTTGTTTTATGGATCTGGAAATTGTACACATAATACTAAATACTGTACTCTAACCAATACATTTGGTATTACTGAATTTGGATCTGTCAAGAAGAAGTTATGACATTTTTACCCAAAACACCTGTTTTAGACTAGTTTCAGGACTAGCCACAAACCCTATTTTCTACAGCATGTAACTCCAAAAATACAATGACCCACAAGTTGAAATTTGTATCAAAACTACTGGGATATGTTTTCTCAAGGGCCTTCCGATTTCACAGTCTGAATCAGTCTAGAAAAAACATTATTGCGAAAATGGTGAGATGACTTGTAAATAACATACCTTAGAAAGCATCATCAAAAGAATTTATCCTCCCTTGAATTTCGGCCTTCTTTACTTCACCTTCCCTCTGAAATTTTGCTTAGATATCCTTTTGTTACCTCAGTCACCTGTATATATTCAATATGCTCAAGTGTGATTAAAATTAGAGAGCCTTGCCTATTATTTATAGTTTCATGTAGCGTCCTCAAGGGGTTACCTTTTAACCATCTTAACCCACTTTCATTATTTTAGGGTTAACCCACTTCTAACCACTTGTCCTATTAGTAATTTTTCAATTAAATTTATTATTTAAATAATTTGTTTTGTATTCACTTTTACTTATAGTACACTCATCACTTCAGTTTATTATTTACCTTCTAAAATCTTTTAAACCACTTTGACTACTTTTTACCTTTTGGGGCTTCTAGATGACTCATGAGGGTTCTCTAACTTCACATGGCTATAACTCTCTAACTGTGAGGAGTTATGTGACGTTCCGCATACCAATGGAAATTGAATGACATGTAATATCCATCTATAATATTCTTACCTACAAATATATCAAAACTCATACCATTATCCATCAAACAAACTTGGGTCCATTACCCAAACCTTTCTCCAACTTCACATGGCCATAAATCTCTAAACGTGAGGAGTTATTTGATGTTCCACATACCACCAGAAATGTCATGACATGTACTATCCATATGGAATAATATTACCTGCAAAAATCGCAAAACGCATACCATTATCCATCAAACAAACTTGGGTCCTTTACCCAAACCTTTGTGCTACCAGACTTTCTTCAAGGGTTGACATCAATGACAACCAACCCAAATAATTAACATATCTGACGATGGTGACAATAGAAAATGAGGATATCACACACCTTGAGTATTGTTATATATACATTTCAGTATTCTCATATGCTTATTGTCTAAATCCATGTAGTGCATGATATATACGATTACCCAATCAATTTCATATGGACATGGTTGAAAATTGAATTATAGATGATAAAGACTAGGTGTTTGAAGGGTATTCCCATTAAGTAAGGATGAGATCGCTAAGAGGAGTGGAGGTCCATTCCCACCAAGTTCTTTATCCTCCACCAACCTTGGACCCAAGGGTTTGGGTGAGAAGGCCAACCCTTTAGTAGATGTGTTAGATTATGAGATGCTTGTTGCAACTTAAGAGGATGGAATGCATGTGTGTGACAAAGTTATAAACTTTACACGCATAAATAAAATTAATAAGAATTTTAAGTCTTCAATAAAGGTTCACCCATTATCTTTGCATTAAGGGATGACAATACATTTGGGGTCTATAAATCAAGGAGGGGTGGTGAAGAGCCATATATTCTCATAAAAGACAAGTTAGAATGATGTGACACTCATATACTTATCAATAAATGAACAATTAATTGACTAAATAATAAAAAGTAAAAATGGTATAAAGGATAGGGGATATGCAAGTTGGGAGGAATGTTTTTAGGAATAGAAAGAAGTAAAACAAAGACAGGTTTTAGTTTTTCCTTGGAAAGTGAAAACAAAGGAAATAATATAGTTCTAATTTAGTGTTTGAATTGTGAGCTAAGGATTCAAAAGATTGATGGGATTTCTTGAATGACAAGTTTATGAGTTTGGTTTCTTAAGCAATATGCAACAACAAACCCATAATTCCATGTAAGAAAATTTGGTTTTAGGTAAGGTATTATTATTCATTGGTTAAATTGTGTCATCCTTGTCTTACATGGAAAATTTTGGTTCTGTACATTATAATAAATTATGGAATACAAAGCATGCATTTTTTATTTTTTTTATGGAAGAAATATGTGGTATAATAAGTTCTTATGATTTTTTTATTAGTAATTAAATTTGTTGTAAAATCTTGGATATGAAAACCTTCTAGTTATGAGAAGAAATTATGAGAATTTAGTATATTTGTTATAGGTTAGAATAAATTTTCTAGTAGATATGTTAATGATTCCTAATTTCATATTTGTATTTGACTCAAGGTACTAGCTGCAAAGTATCAAATTTTAATTTCAAGTTGATAAACCAAATATGAAATGAATCCTAAAACCATCAAGTATTGGAATTTGTCATTTAAGTGTAGTGTCATGTAGCTATATTTTAAAACATAGAGAGATTAGTCTCTATATAAGTAGAGAAATATGATATTGGATTCTCTTCTAAGCTAATGTTGATCTTTTTAACCTTCAAGAAATCTTAATATATATGGTGGTGTGAAAAGAAGTAGAATAGGTAGAGGAGAAAATCAAGGATAATAACCAAAGATAATTTAATACACATCACGTATGCCCACTTATATAGGAATGAGGGAAATATTAGACCTTGATAAATCCCTAAAGAATCCAACATTGAAAGAAAAATGAAAATGAGGAATTGGGACGTCATTAAGAAGACTAGAACCTAGATGGAAATGAGAGTCCATATGGATAAGAAGATTTTGGAAAATATCAATACCTTGTTATATGTTAAAGAATTAGGGGCAAAGGGATCCCTTAAGTTACATGATGCCATAGGGTGTATTCTTAGGCAATCCAATTTGGAGAAAGTAGAGGAAAACACCAAGTTGAAAAGGAGGATAACAGATTTGGAATCTACCTTGATTCCTAAACCATTGTTTATGTAACCATTGGCCACTAGGACACCATATGAACAACTTGAAGACAATCCCAAGATATTTTCCACAAAAAAATGAGCCCAAGGGTTATTATAGGGGGTTAGGGAGACATTTGCAACCAAAATTGAAAAAATATTGAAGTTGTTGATGGATCTATGGGAATTAATGAGAACATCCTTTGTCCTTGACACCAAAATTATGTATTTGACCAACTCTTTGAATCAACGATTTACCAAATTTTCTAAAAATGATATAAAATGATGGCTTAATGATTTTTTTATTGAGAATTCTCGGATTGATTGATTAATTCAAGAGAAATGCATAGAATTAAGCAAAGTACATAACGAAATATTTTCCTTAAGTGTGAAATAGGAGGTCCCAATGGGACCCATGATGGGTTACATCAAGACTTGGGTTGATAAAGCATTGGAAAATATATCTAAGGCCCTATAATATTTAGTTAAGAAGAAAATTAGGTTTTAAGAACCTTTCCAATGGCATGAGAGAGTATAAAATCATGGATTTCAAATAAGAACAAGCTCACTTCCAATTTTTCAAGTCTTCCCCAATTTTGTAAGTTTGCTCACTATAACTTCCCAAGTCATTAGATTATTTTTCCAATTAGTTTTCTTATTTTTTTCTTCCAACAATTTCCTATATTATTTTATGTTGGTAGAGTCCCATCCCAACTCCTTTGAGAACGATTTATCCAAAAATTGATCATTAAATATATTTCCAGCAATACTAGGCTTGGGTACTAGAATTCCTTTGATGAAGCCTTAGAGCACCTTAATATATAAAAGTATCCTAGTTCATCCACAACAATCACATATAGGGTTAGGGTCAAGGGAAAACCCTATATAAAGGATGTAAATATGCCTATGTGTCCATACATACATCTATTAATGGAGAGACAAGAAAAAAACATCATTAAATAAAGATTTAACAACACTAAAAAAGAAGAGCCAATATCTAAGGACTTCAACATGGCCATAATAAAATTCCACTCGTTAGATACCTGTTGATGGGAGTGTTTGTAATACTACCTATACCCCACTAGTAGATTGATATGCTAGTGGCATACAAGAAGAAAATGAAGTTTACTTGATCTACCCAAGAAAACAAGAAATTAATCTAGGGATTTGAGAGAGAAAAGTGAATAGGAAAACCCACAAACTTATGCTCCTTGTTGGATCATCCAAACATAAATTTTAACTATAGGATCATAAGAATGAGGAATATCTCCAAGTGATTTTCACATAAGCCAAGAAAAAACTTCTTCTCTACTTTTCCATTCAAAAACCCTAGATATATATTTCTAAAACAAGATGGAAACATTTTTTAGCTATTTGATTGATTCAATGAGACCAAAGTATGGAAATCAACATTAAACCAAAAACAAACAAATATAGTGGGGAAAGAAGGAAGATTATATTATAAGTCAAAGAAAATATTTCATCAATTGATCATACCTTCCATATGCATGAGATGGATCCAAATCTCTTCTTGTTATGAGGAAAATCTCTCTATGTCTAGGCGTAAACCACAAAAGATGGAAATGACTACATAAATCAAATCTAATCTCAAGTGTGTTATATAAACATAAATGATAACAAGAAAAGATAAGAGGCCTACCTCGTCTAGACGTTTGATGAAGTCCATCGTTGAGCACTTGACTCAAAGCAATATACCTGCAACTAGTCCTCAACAACCAAGAAACACAAGCATATGGTGATAATATATGATGTTATCACATTCAATAGCATAATCCATCAACATTCATAACAAATACTCCCATGGAATAATAATTCAAATATTTTCAAGATATTAATTTGACAAGAAAAGAGTATTTCTATTAATATATAATCAACATAAGTGAATGAGTTACAGACTTCTATGTCGGCACGGTTAGGAACCGAGAAACTAAGTTCCTTCCAGCTGGGCCTCCACCACTTCAATCCTCCACCAAAGTCAAGCTCATATAAGAGAGACAATGAAGTTCTCAATTAGTAAGGGAAGATCTTGGGGGATGAACAATGTGTTCAGACTTAAAGAACAAAGGGATGCAGACTCAATGTGAAGTGAATAATTTCTCCAGAGTAACTTTTCTCTCAAAGTTGAATTCTTTCTCCCGTTCCAAATATCATATTTGGTCCATTTATAGCCTTCAAATGGAACTGAAGGGATGAGTTGGAATGTTTCCAGTATATGGAAGGCCAAGGATCATTGATCTCATGATGTGACATGGAAACCCGACACCATTTTTCAATTTTGGGCACATTTCTCGATGTACGCATGATGTAGTGGTGCAACCTGTGTATACGCATGTTGCATAGTAGGAAAGGTGTGTATATGTGGAAAAATTATATTTTTAGCATCTGGGATTTGCAAAAAGGGACTTCAAGTCTACATAGGGAAATGGAAAAAGGCCTTCTGTGCAATATTGCATGGGGTGAGGCAAATATTTCTATAATAGATGCCCCCTAATATGTGAGGTCAAAGGAGTATCTATGATGGCCGAAATAAAATATAAAAACCCAGAAGTGGAGTAATGGGGACCCATCTGGAATAACTAGTTGTTCATTACAATATGTACTGACTTTGCATACATGGCTTCCAATTTGAATTACACTGCAAATCCATGTGAAAAATATACCAAACAACTATCCACCCTATGTTTATAGCCAACAAAAATAGCATCCTAACTCACAAGTATTAATTACGAGTGCTTAGGCTAGTCTTTTATCAACAAAAAATATTGTTGGAAATTCACTTTTATGTAATTTTATGAATATAACAGTTACTAAAATAAGTGTAAGAATATAATTAAATAAATCAAAATGATAACCAAGACAGCTCAGATATAAAGCAATCCTTTATTTCATTCCAATTCACCAAAGAGTCATTTTCTTTACAAGATATCATACAAAAATCTTGGACCAAAGTCAAACTTAGACATCCTCGATGGAACATACAAAAGGACCTCTGATAGAAAACCAAAACTGAACTCTAAAATCCAGATCAACTTTCCACAGATTGCTTCCCACTTGACTCTGCACAATAGCCTTTATCAGTCATGAAAATTAACTCACAAACAGACAAGTCTACACAAACTCTCAAAGATAGATCAACACCTCTGAAAAAAAAGTGTTTGAATGATCTGATCCAGCCCTGAATATTGTTGTCTACAATAAGACCTTGTTATCACAAAAGAGAATTAGGATTTGATGAATATATGAATGAATGAAAATTGAACTATCTCAACATAACTCAAAGAGAAAATCTTAGCATACTTCTGCTTCTATCATCCTCTTATTCCTCCCTTTTCTTTTTCTTTTAACAAATTAAAATTGGTTGAAGAAGTTGAAACAATTCATTAGTTAAGTTAACTACAAGATTCAACTAAATTTAGTTAGGGGGAAGAGTAATAATTATAATAAGGGTCATAAATAATAATAACTAGTAGGTGGGACCCCTTGTAACTCCCTTTAGTTCATAACAATCATAGCAATTTTAACATAACCATTAGTTAAGCAAAATACACCGCCTTGTATCTCCCATCCACATATTCAATTTTGGTAATTTAAAATCATGAAATTTGAAGTTATTTCCAAAATAATACTCATATATCCAAAATAAGGCATGTTGTCCAAAGATCCCTGAAGTCAACTATCATAAAACAATAATAGATAGAATAAAACTCAAAATCCACATTCCCCTTTACTGATGTTACCATTTGTAGTCCTTCTCTTTGACAAAAGCGTAATAGGCCTCTGTTGTTAGCCTTTATTTGAATAGCTCATCCCTGCATGTGTGATTTATTAGCAATGATATTTTAATTAACCATACATGAAAACTCTTTTAAAAAATATATGAAATGGACTTTGGCTCAGCAATATATCAGACTCAAGCAATCCAATCCATACAAATTGTTTTACTGCTTATCAATGAGCAGGGGGTGAAAAGGGTTATGGGATATGTGAAGGGTTTGTATTGAGAGAAAACATGATTCCATGTAGGGAAAAGAAAACAGTTACTTCTCAATGACAACAACAATCAACTACAAGAAACCCAATAAACATCACTGAAATCCATGCAAGACACTGTCGCTTTCGACTGCTTTAACATCGAAATTCTCTTACTATAATTAATTTCAGAACAGGGAGTGAAAAATGAATATGGGAGGTGAAGGGGTTTGTAATTAGCAAAAAATGAAATAATGAAAGGGACGGAAACTTATTATTGTTCATGAAATTAATTAAGTGATCCATAAAACACTTTGTGAAAAGGGATACATCAACTATCAATCGTCTTGACAAAATAACGGTTTCTATGCATTTAACTAGTTTATTGTTCATAATCAAATATACAACACAGTGCCATCACAAGATAGTATGCATTCCACACAATCTGTAAATAAAATTGTGTTCCCTTATTTGCATCTTATAACAATTCTCAAACTGTAGCCTTTCCATTCTATTAACCATCAAAATCAACCACTTCCCATATCTTACTTTAATCAACCAATATACCCAATTTCATGTTTCCGGAATTTACAATGAAGTCACATGATCACTGCAATCGGGCCTGTCATTTAAATGCAATGAAATTCGTTAAACATATATAGGAAGTAACCTAAAATAATCAAGACCAAATTTCCACGCCCAAAAAGATATCTAAATATATTACCAATAGCCACTATTTAGATGCAAGTATGCACAGGGTCATTTTCCCAGGCTATGTAAGTCTCCCACTATAAAATAAAATAAAAACAATTCAATGTGACTTAAAAATTGGGCCATCCCTCCAAAACAATGAGATATCGAAAACATTCCCTTCTTAACAAATGGTCGATTGCAACCATTAAACACGCTTAAAACCCTGTGAGAGAAAAAAATATCCATATTGTGCACAGTGCGCATCCACCAAATCATTACGATGCAATATAAAAAAATCAAACGCATAGTCCCAGTCATAAATCAATCCATCGTGTTGAGTCATTAATAACACGATATTATTTCGATTTAATCTGACAGTAACAAACCATGATGTGAAACCTCATGCTTATACAATCGATCAATCATAAGGATACAGTGGGTATGCAGTCATTCGGTTCCATAATCATTTGGCCCCAAGGCAAAACATAGTTACCATGACCATTATTTCAATGTGAAAAAAACCATACACATAACGTGACAGGCATGAGAAACTTCAATCATTTATAACCAATTCCAGCTAAACATCCAAACAATCTTTAGTGCAAAAAAAAAAACCAGTGACTATGTAATTTGAGTTGTGCCAATAACAATGAAAGATTTGTCATTATTATCACCGAAGTAGTAACTAAATGCCAACCGACACGACTGTCGTATGACCAACTAGTCAAGTCTGCATTCAAATTAATTTACCATGCATCCAATCCACAATAATCCATAACAACTTGATAGGCCCAACAGTCCTCTCTGTGAAACTCCAGACTGGAGGGTTAAGGGTTTTTCCGGTAGCCATCACAGGGGGAACAGAGCCAACTCCTCGTAATGGTTAAAACTACAAGGTAATCGAATACAGTGATGTGAAAGAATGAAGATATCCCATCGAGACCAAAAATGATACTCTAATAAAACCAACAGGGATAACAGAGAACTCTTATGACCGCTAATGCTCAAGATAACCAGTAATTCTATGACTTCAACATCATTTCAAAGAGAATCAACAACGTTTCATTCACAATCACCATTTTTAGCAGTTGCCAACTTAAGTAAGGAATAAACCAATACACCTGAGCCAACGTCCATTTCATACTAGAGTAGAATCATGAAGGGCCAAAAAAAGAACATACCTGTAATCGAATGCCTTAAAACGCGAGTACGTCGAGCGGTTTCTCCCTGCTAAGGAATCGGAGCATAACCCCAGCAGCAATGTTTGAGCAATAACCTAACTAGGGTGATGTTCAACGGCAAGAGTAAAGGTGATGTGCAGTAATTTCGCATCACTTACATACTTCAATGTTCATTCAATTCTTAGTATGCGCCAGCTACTTAGTCAAGCAATCATCTACTTTGAACCATGTGTTGAGACCAAAAATCATTAATTTCCAAGAGCGCCACCCATATCACATATTACCATCTCCATTTTACAAAAATACATGTCAACTATGTTTTATACAACCTCAATAAATTGCATGGCCATCATATGTTAGATAGGATTTGCCACAACCTTTCCAATGCACATAGTGTGTTAGCATAGGATAGTTTCTTCCTTTAATTCCCTTTCATTTGTTGTTACCAAGGATGATTTTAAGGATGGAAATTTATTTTAAAATGTAGAAACCTTGCCGAATCTTACTAATCCTTCATATGCCAACTATAAATGTTTGGCGATATTTTTGTAAAAATATTCAAATTTCTAAGGATTTTGTATAGTTTTTATAAAATTTTGGTGATTTTTAAGGTAAAATGTTTTTATCCTATAGAATTTGGGAGAATCATTTTTAAAATAGCGAATCTAGTTTTTGGAAAAACCATGGAAAATTAGCCCATGAGCGAAATTTAGCCCCTAAAATCATCCATGGTTGTTACTTAACATATGTCTGTTGCAGGTGGAACAAGCAGTAGGTCTAAGAACAGACAACAATGATAACCATGAAAACTTTAGTATAAAACTTGAGCTTGGAACAACAAGGGAACCATGTATAATATGCCTGATCCATTATCTAATAAAACAATATATCGTCAACCATGTAGACAGTGTCAACAGAAGCATAACATCAAATAAGAACCATATTTGATCTCCAATCTACAAGGGGGTCCCACCTACTAATATTACTTAGCTTTTATAATAATAGGCTTAGCAACACTTTGCAGGCAAAACTTAGCGATGACTTTTTAATCGTCAATAGTGGTTACATGCCAAAGGATGGCATGGTCATGAACGAGGCCTAGTAACACCAGTCTCAAAATCAATCTGAAGATATATGTATACAACGGAGTACAATATGATCTCCCATGATCACTAAAGTGACACAGGTATTGGTCCAAAGAAAAGGTAGTAACATATTAGGAAAGTTGTGGCTACAAACTGATGTCTTCAAGTCTTCTATACAATCCGCCAAAGGTGCAAGTCTACATCGTGTGAATAAAGGAGTTGAGTTCGAACACAATGAGACTTCGTTTGATTACCAGTCATTGAGATATACCATTAGAAAATGTGAGACAGCCTACCGATGATGAAAGTAGGTATCAAGGAACCAAGTACATTCTTACAAGTGTAAATAAAGGAGTCGGGGTTGAACACTTGAATAATCCATGGATCAGGAGACATTGATGTATTCCTAATTATTGATGGTGAAAGAACCTGCCACTAATGACTGCAAGCCTCTAGGTACTCATAGGACTCTAGGTCTCATTTCAAGAATAGATGAGTTGAAGTCGATGGAAGGAGACCCATTGAAAAGAGAGAATTAAGGCATCTCTCATCATTCAGCACGAGGTATAAAGCAGGAGCTTGATGATTTGGAGGAAATCATACAAAGAACATGTTCACAAACCAACGACCCTATGTATCTTTCACGTGTGCCAAGTGCAAGCAGTACACGAAAAAGACCCTTTGAATAGCATCCAATGAAAAAAAATGATAACAAAGGAGAGGAAACCTCCAATAAGGATAATGGCATCTAAGACACTACATGAATCCCAATGTGTGAATAGATTTCTTGTTGTCGAAAACAAGGGAAAATACCCAGTCAATGACCAATGATGAAATGTCGACTATTGGATTCAAGGTTACCCACCATTGAGGAAAGTAGGACGAGGGTGTGAAATAGGACTACACCTTCATGTGATTATGAGAAAAACTAAGGGTATGTTCGAGATGCAAAGTCAAGAGTTCTGAGGAATAGCCGATACAGATTGATATACATCCTTTGAACAAGAGAATGAGACATATGGAAGACTCTAGCAGCATAGACTCAATGATGAAACCATGAGATGCAGGAGGCATCAATAAAACTCTTCATAGGGACTGGTAGAGTAACCAGTCGGGGGAGTTAACTCTCTGTAATGATCTCATCTTCCTAAGGTCATGCTAAACCCAAAATTATGATGACAAGTGGAATAAAAAAATTTGTACTCTGTTCAAAGGTGACACAACTACTGCCAATATAAGATAATACTCCCTTCCCGCCTGTATTTTTTTGTTTTTTCATAGTCAAATGATTTCTATGATACAAAGGAGGAAACGAGTGTCACAAGTAAGAAAAAATAGTTCCAGCAGTGGAACATACTTGTGCTCAATGCAAGGAGGTGCATGCGGGAGATGGACACTTGGGGGAATGTTCCCTTCTGGGTATAAGGTGACAAGTTGCAAAGGATATAAATGAGGCTCTGTTTGGTTGAGGATGCAAAGTTGCTAAGGCAAATGGTTTATAACACAAAGAGAGAACTGGAAATAGGCTCAATATAGCAAGCAAGGGCATGAGATGCAATCACAACTTAACACCAAAAATGTCCTTTTTCATAATCTTAGTCTAGTTGGTCTGAAAAAAGGGATAAACTTGTACCAAATAGACATCCTTTCAAATCTAATGTATGATTTTGAAAGAGACAATTTCACTCAACAATCTTTTCATTTTTTTAAAAACGAGTCGGAAAATATATTAACCAAGACTCATGACCTTTCAAGTCCAATTAACGAGTGTGAAAGGGACAAATTCACTCAACAATCTTTTCATTTTTTAGACGAATCGAAAAAGAGCATAAATTAGACTCATTGAGCAGTT
>SNQJ01S0046855.1:62485-90967 GCA_010110895.2 Picea sitchensis
TTTAATCATACCCATGACCTGTACCTAATGAACCAACCCACCTCGCATTTCATATCATGAAAATACACAACATTACCGGAGCTGAGTTCGACATGACTCGTATATGATAACACTCTGCACTCATGTACGATTATCATCATTTTTCCGACACACTATCGATTCCCACGACAATTCAAATGTTCTCTTATGTTATTCCTCCCGACTACTTCCTTCATCACATTCTCTTCCTTCGTCGCCCTCATCCAAATTTCGTTGCTCATCTATAGACCTTCCCTGTGATCCAAGTGGAACCATGGTGGAAAATCGCCATGAACCGGAGACATATGCAGACTTAGAGGCCCTTCCGGAGTATGAGGCAACCAGAGATATTTTTAAGAAAGAAGGATGGGAGTCGTTTAAAGAAATTCGATGGATATAATGATGCAATTACGCTTCAGTTTTCTCTGCATTTTCAAGGTGGATTCGCTTCAGTGGGCGAGCTCGAGTTCGAAGTCACGGAGAGATTTATTTCAGAAGCAATTCAATTGCCCACAACTGGTCAGATATGGACAAAGGGTCAGCCTGTTGACAAAAATATCTGTACGCAGCTTTTGAAACCACAGTACCGGGAAACACAGTGGTCCGAGGGAACATCGCGGTCATGGTTGGAACCACAGTGGGCTCAATTGTTAGCCATCCTCCAATGTTACCTCACGTGTGAAGGACAGTATACCATCATATTTCCCTGCCATGCCCGACTCCTGTTACACTTCAAAGGTAATCATCTACTGAACATACACTTCTTTCTGTTGAAAAGTTTGAAAAAGATGGCCGAACAGGTCCGAAAGGCCAAATATTTTCGAGGAAGTCTATTTCATTTTGGTCTTGTTAATATATTGATTAAGTCTGCACTGTCCAAGAAGCAAGAAACTTGGGATATGTTCACTATAAAAACCCTAGCCTCTGCCAAGTCTAAAGATAGGAGTTTTAAGCCTGCTCCCCCACAGAAGAAATTGAAATCTAGGAAAAAGAGGGTTAAAACCCTGACCAAAGTCTATGCTGACCCTAAGAACATACTCGACAGCACAATTGAAGCCAGTGCTGGAGGCCCTGATTCAGAACATTCATTTGATGCTCATGGGTCTGATGGAGTGGAAACCAATAATGAAACTATGAAGAACACTACTCCTACAGAGGCAAACATTGAAATCCCGAGTTCCTCCCTAGATGCTGTGAACATTATTAACGTGGAAGAACTGGCAGAATTGACTGACAAACCCAGGAGGAATCCAAAATGGAAATGTAAAAGCACATTGTTAGGTATGGATAACTCTGTTCCCATTTACCCACCACAGGAGAGGTTAGAAAGTGTGGATGATCATGAGGAGGCTCCAGAGCCCTCTGAAATGACTTGGACTCTGTCCCAATTAATTCGAAAAACCCGTAAAGTGGATCGGCAGGCTACTRYRYCCAAAGGAATTGRGMAGAATGAGMYAATTCRRGTACCAACAGGTACCCCTGMTCGGATACAAAGAGAGTTCACTYCTGAACCTAGTCCWGTTGACACCTCTGAACTCAATCCATATCATCCMGATCCAGTWSACACCTATRAACGAAGTYCARATGAGTTCAMTCCTGAACTCAKTCYAGATCATAATTMYGATCCAKTTAACAYCCCTGCTCAAAGTCYAGACGAKTTCACTCAYGCATCYAGTCCTCAACCACAACCAGGACATGATMAAACMTTTGAAACCTACTGTGAAATTTCCTCCAGTCGATCCTTGAAACCAATGGTAGCAAGACTAGAAAGMARGAATAACAGGTTGAAAGAAAAGCTACAGGAATACACTATCTTGGACCGACATATCAAAACTGAGAATGAACTCATGAAAGTCAGGATAAATCATTTCTTGTCCAAAATTGAAAGATTGAAACGAAAGAATAAATGTCTTTTGCAGAGGAACAAGAGACTACAGAAGACTACTAGGAAGCATATCATCATCAACCGAGTCCTCAAGAAATAAATTAGAAACCTGAAGAAACATGAGAAGTTACATATGTTGGTTGCAGCCGCTGCAACGCTCTGATTTCTACCAGTCTTTGACTTTTTGTTTCCTGAGGACATGCAAAGACTTCAGTTTGGGGGCATGTTGGTCTCCAGTTTTGACTATGTTTTGCCTATATTATATCACAAAGACCTCCATTTCCATACCCAGTACCACCCCTTTTGGCCTTGTTATGATACACTTGACATCTCTTTACCACTCAATGGGGCTACTCAAGGTAATTTTACGTTTCAAGTTATTTTTATGTATTTTGATACTTTAAATTAATATTGAAACTAATGTGGCTTGAGTTAGGTACTATTTCTATTTGAAACAGGATTTTCTAGTACCAGGTACCAGCTCGCACCCCGTGGAGATACCAACGAAGCTGCTAAAGATCCGCGCATTATGGACAGAGTGGGAGACAGTGAAATTTACATGATAGATGGAGTCATCACTTATATGCTGATTGAAGGCAAAATTATAGAACAGAGTTGTAATACTTCATGACTCACACTTCATGACACTGCATGGCACGAAGATGTGAAGACCTTTTTTTAACTGATTTCGAGTTATTTTCGGATCCAGGATCCGTTTGAATTAATGTATTGTTGCTTTAAACTATTTTTGAGGAGGATCTATATAAACAGAAGATCCCTCCTAAGAAACGTTGGGTTGTGTTATGTTATGATACACATTTCTGTTAATACAATCTACCTTTGCGTTATGTTACTTTGTTGTCACATGATTTGAGTTATTTTCTGAGTAAATGAAGCGTTAAGAATAAACAGTGATTGGATGGAATGATACCTGAGTAGATTTGGTTTTCTTCGTGTTGATTGTACCTCTTGGTTGGGCCCGCCAACAGGTCCAAGTCGCTACCTTCCTCTGTATTAGAGTTAGTTTATTTCAGTAGTTTAGAATTTACATGCATGTTATCTTATCTAAGTTTGGGAATTAACTTGTTCAGGTTCTTGCTTAAATCACTCTCCCAACGGTATCGTTTCCAACATATTGATATATTCTACGTTGATGAGTGTTGAAAGCATGGTTGATTCCTGTAGAGTTTAGAGCATGAACTAGGTTTGCTTTGTTTCCAGTCTTCAATATGAACGTAACTTAGAGTTTGAATTTACTTCATTTTGATTAAGATAATTAGGTTGCAATTGAATTAGAGGAAGCTTCCAGTACCAGTAGGCTAAGTAGGATATTTCTTTATTTTTCCTACACTATAGATTTAGATTTATTTTCGATATTTAGATTAAAATAATTTTAGGAAATAATCTTTCTGTTATGGCTTAGATAGAAATGGTGGTGATAGATGATTAAAGGTAGTGGTAGATATTCTTGTGAAATTACATTAGAGTAGAAATAGAAGCACCTGCACTTAGGCATAAGACTGTTTTTTGTTGATGAATTACATAGGAGATGATAAATTTCAAGATAGTCATTAGGATTCAGTTTTTAAGAGTGAGTTTGTGTTTTCTTCTAAGAATAGTCTTTAGATAGGGATTAGAATCTTACCCGCACATACAGTGTAGCAGCTCTAAGTTTACCTGCCTTGGTTTGACAATTCAGTGTTTTAGGTCATTAAAATATTTAATATAATAGCCTGACAGTCTGCCCCTGTGCCAACAAATGGTTCCATTGTCGGGACCTGAAACTGTTATTGTTGGGAACTGAAGAAAATAAATCTCTTTCCATAGATATGTTTCTTTAGTGCGTAGTATTCTACTTGACTATGAAGGTCTGTGCTAAGAAAGGAATCATATCTGAATAAAAGAGGTAAGATATTAAAGCTTTGTGCTGTGAGAAAGGTAAGATAAGTGAAAAAAATTGTTTCGAAAGAATGGATATAGGTATGTCTAATAGATTTTGTCCTAGTCTGAAAACTAGGGCACAGATAGAATAAAGAAGATTGGATATGAGTAGATCTGATAAGAATAGTGAAAGATTTGTTATTCCTGTGCATAGAAAGAATGTTTGGACTAACAAATGGATGCAGGATGCTAGAAAGAATTTTTTGCAGGTTAATTACTGTGATCCTAATGCGTAGTACCAGAAAGGTTGGGGGTCATTTAAAAGAAAGAGAGGATTAAATATTTGTTATAGTTGCAGAAGACCGGGACATCTTCATGAAGTTTTCTTTGTTATAGTTGCAGAAGACCGGGACATGCTATGGTCCTAGTTGTCTTTGTTGTAAAGATATGGACCATGAAGTTGTGGATTTCCCTAGAATGATTGCTAAAGTTGAAAACATGAATATGAGATAAGAAAACCATGAGATAGGCCAAGAAACTAAGGATATGATAGAACCCCAGAAAGAATCAGAGACTATATTACTATAGATAAAATAAACCCTGAATGATCACAAAGATATCAACTTATAAGAGATATTAAAAGAGAAGGAGTGCATAGAAACAAGAATAAGAGACTTTGACATAGACTGTGTTTTGGATGAGGAAACACAGGTGAATATCATGACAGAAATAACTTGGTAATTTTTTGGAAAGCCTGTTATGGTTCCTTCATTGGGAGGAATAACATTGTTTAAAGGGAAGATGATAACCCTATGTGGAAGACTTACCCAGATATCTATGAGTGCTCATGGAACTTCGATAGAAGAAGAATTTGAGATCATTAAAATTGTTGAGAAAATCACCCCATTTGCTATTTTGCTAGGAAAAACCTGGATTGACAAAGATCGTATAAGAAGGAAACAAGAAGAGGAGGATATAGAACATAAAAAGAAAGAACTAAGAGATTTCATGGCTAGGAGAATAGCACACTTACTGGAAGAACAAGAGGACCAGTCGAAGCTACTGAGGACTAGATATCTGGACGTCGAAGCTGAAAGAACACAGGAAGACTTGAAAAACTTGTATGTACAAGAGAGTAGAGCACCTACCCTAGAAAGAGAAGAAGTATTACCCTCGAACCCTATGAAAGACCCTCCACAATGTGAAGTTACTATACCAAGAGAAGATAAGAACAATAATGGAAAAAGGAAACCAGTGACTCAGATTATAGGAAAGAAAGCCAGAAAGATCAGTAAGAAGAAAGCAAAGTTAGAGAAATTACAGGAAGTTCCAGGGAGGACTTCGTAGAAGGAAGGTTTGCAGAACTGGAACTTCGTCGAGATAACAGAATAATGAAGATTGTCACTTTGCCATGGCAAAGAAATATGGTCATTGGAGGCATCCCGACCATTAACCCAATGCTCCAGAATGGCTCGAACCGCAGTTATGGCCATAAATATCACCATTAGACTGTTAGGACTGCGCCATAATGGATGGAATTGAATTGATTAAGGCGTTCCTACACGTTGGAGGAATCCATTACGATGTTATATATTTATCCCATCAAGTGTTGCACCGAGAACACTTTTGAAAAATATGATTATTCAAGCCCACAGAGAACTATTTTCTTTCGTGATGTGCCTATTTGAGACCTCGCCACCCATTCTCTTACATTGAGTAATTGATCACTAACCTAAGATACCTGATCTCAAGCGTGCATGTCGGGTGACTTCATCATAGTAGAGAAATACATCAAAGATATCCTCATAGACATCATGGTTGAGAAGGTCATGTCCGTAGGAGTCCAAGCCTTATCGATGAGAGGAGTGCAATAATCCTCATCGATTGCTCATGGATCTGGACCATCCCGAGCTGCGAAAGAGAAACAAACCAAGAATCGTGATGACTTGGAAAATGAGAAGCTCATCCCATCTATCTTGCCCAACTATATCCTGCCTCTAGCTAGCGTGATGAGCCGTGACAGTGTCCTGAGGGACTTCGACTACACCTTGATTACTGGGTACCTCCCAAAGGGGATACGCGCAGTAGGACCATAGTTAGGACAGATCATGACATTGAACATTAGTGAATTCAACTTGGGAGACTGCAAGAACTATGGAATTCTTTCCCCACACAAGTATTTGACCAAGACAAAGGATAATAAGTTGAATATCATCCCCCAACCATGGACTATGGACATCATGAGGTCCACTATCCTAAACGTGATGAAGATACCACACTTTAGAAGGCATCAGGAGGTTAATGTGTGCGTTAAACTCATGTTGTCTTTCTTCCATGGAAGTTATATGTGGCTAGATAGACGCATCACCATAGATCCAGTGTTGATCCATAGGATCACCGAATTAATCATGCAAGGACCAGACCCATAAGAATTCTATCCAGGGAAGGTTGCAGATCGTGCCCTGGCATAGAAAATTAAAGATACCTATGGCGATGTGGAAAAGGGGAAGCAAGGCTACAAGATAACCTCAACTCATAATGGTGTAGTGCACCTAGCCTGCCAGTTGATTGTTGGTAAGCTAGTAAGGAAGAACAGACCCACGTAGGTCACGGGGTTCATTGTTGACCTCGTGGGAAAATGCATTGAAGGACTGCAGATGAACTGGGTGAGTTACCTCGTCAACCAGTTAGAACAAGACTATCGCAAAGCTGAGGATCAGGGCTATGAGTTTCATTTTAGTTGGCTACTTATCCTCATCACTTTCATTGCCTGGGAGATGTCGGAAGGAGAGACCTTCCTTGATATTGAGACATCTGAACCCCTAACTAGGAAGTGCACCATGCTCTGGTATTCGAGCGACATGGTGAAACAATGGCAGTCAAACGTGGTGTTCCACACCTACTACCTGAAATTGAAGAGGGTTATTGAGTCTTTCCCTCATATGATGTCGAACACCTTGCACAGGTTCAGACCATTTGTGAAGTTTCACGCAGATAGACATTTTATTTATATCACTGCACATGGAGATGAACATAAAGAAGAGATCTAATATTATTATAATCTCACTAAGGAGAACATGAAATCAATAACTAAGGAGTGGCCTATAGATCTCCTTATACCAGTCGACCAGGCAGAATTTTCCAACCTAGACCTCATCGAAATTCTTGTGGTTACTCGTGAAGAGTACGATGCACCCAGAAATAATAGAAGGAAGAAAAAGGAAGAGGTACAGGAGTTGAACAATGCCTCATAAGAGACTTCTTCAGACTCACCTGGAGGGGGAGGTGATGAAGAAGTAGACAAAGAAGAGAACAAAGGAGAAGAAGACAAGCATAAACAAGGCGAAGTAACACCGCCTAGGGATCCTCTTGATGAAGCTGAGACCTCTAAGAAAATAAAGGTGTCCCCCATGAAACCTACATCACGGAAGAATTCCAAAGCTAGTAAACTACAGATGCAGACTGTGCTCACGATGGATGACATAGATTTCATGATCGTCGATGTCTAAGATACCTTAGAAGATATCTTACAGCGCAATGAAGCCAAACAAGAGACCATGTATGAAATAATTGAAGTAGAGTTGAAAGGGGTACAACATGTCCTCTACTCCATCCACACAGTGTCTACTATGCCCCGGTCATCAGAAGGAACAGAGTTGGGAGATGAGCCTGCCCAGCTACACCAAATAGCAGATGCAACTGAAGCTTGCCTTCGTCATGTTCAAGAAGAAAAAGAACAGGATACAGAGGCCTTAAAGAAAGAAAAAGAGGAATCCATAGAGCAACATTGGGTTGCACAATAGGAAAAAGACGACATCCAAGCCAAGTTGGCAGAGGATAGAGAGTAGATCTAGAAGGATAAGGAACAGTTGCTCATAGAGCGGATTGGAGTTAAAGCAGTAGTCACTAGAGCACTTCACTCTATGATGGGCTTATAATAGATGGAAGAAGACCCAGTGGAAATCCAAGTAGGTAAGCTTGTTGAAGCCATTCAGTAGCTCCAACAGAGGGTAGAAGAACTAGATCTACAAGTAGTACCAAGCACTCTGCAAGAAGTGTGAGACCAGAGAGAATAAACTGCCCAGAGTGCAGTCCATAGAATCAAGGCATTGGCCTTAGAATGTAAACATCTCAGTAGTCAAAGTGTTCAGACTTATGAGCGCCTTGCAAAGGACCCTAAACTAAGGACACTGGAGTCACAGCTTCAGGAGGCCAAGCAGCAAGCAACAACGGTGCAAGCGAAGTTGAAGCCACTATCAGTGATCAAGAGGATGAAATGATCCCAGGAACAACACACAGTTTAGAAACAAGTCCATTCCATATAGAGTAAGGTCATGGAAGTGACTCAGTGACTCCAACCAGTGCAGGATGCAGCTTGCATACTTTTTGAGGAAATTGAAGGATGAGGTGCAGAACTAGAACAAGTGGTCACCATAGTGGAACAACGCTTGGAAGGACATGTGATGGAGAAGGTTATTCAAGAGTTCAAGGAGTAGGAGTCTTTGGCGAATCAACAGGTCAAGGTAGCTCGAGCCAAGATCGAGGCATTTTTGGTAGAGTTACCCTAATCAGAGTGACTCAGGATGAGTCACAGGTGAGTGTTGGGGGCCTATTGGCCCTTGACGAAGTTTTGGAGAACCTTGGTCACATTTGACCCGTTTTGGGACTTCGACGGGTTGGTCGAAGGCGGAGCACAAGGCGAAGTGGAGATCATGGGATCTCAGCCCCTTGTTATGGATTTTTTTGGTTTAGGGCTTAGGTAATGGGTATGGGATGTTGGCCCATGGGTTTACACATGCCTTGGCCCCTTCTGTAATGTATAAATAGATATCTAGATGATGTACGAAATACACTAGATCTAGCAGAGATGTGGTGCTAAGTGTTATATTGTGTTGAGTGAAATTGATGTAAGTAGTTGGATCTATGTGATTGAGTTAGCTTTGTGCATACTGTGTGCATGAGAACTTGTAGAGATAAGTGCAAGTGACTGTAAAGAGGCTTTGTGTTGTAACCTAGCTCGGGGAAGGAGGGTCTAGCGAGGTGCACTCAGATCTCTTGTCCTATGCGGAGTGGGTTCTTATGGCTCTGTGCTTGTAGAAGATTGAAAGAACACAATAAATAAGAGAAGAGTTGGTGGACGTAGCCCCACACTGGGGTGAACCACGTATATTTTGTGTTGTGGTTGCTTTGTGCATTATAGTTGTTATGTTATTGATGTTATTTATGATTAGTGTAGTGATGCATGTTAGATTCACCTGATATAATAGTATCTTAGTGATTAGTAATGGGAATGAATTCTAGATCTGATATAATTCTATATGTTAAGTGCTTGGATATATTAGATCTTTTGAATATTGTGTTGTTCTGTAATTAGGGTTTCCCCCTGCAAAGTGAATATTAATGAATGTTAACTGCTAAGTGCTCTGTTAAGTGTTGTAATCACAGATTTGTCTCCCAGCTAGGTTGTAGACACTTGAGTCCTGCAATCACCCCTGTCTCTACCTTGGGTGAGACTTCATCTGCTTCACAAGTGTTTCTGAAAGGGATGGTAGTTAGGGTTTTGTTGGTGCATTGTTGAAGCATTGAATCTAGGGTCTTTCCCTGAGCCAACACCACATTAAATTTCAGTGCATACAAAAACATTTTGAAAACATTTCAACATTGGCCCCATTCAAAGGTCACTACTGCTCATCATGTACTCTAGCCCTAGTACAATGTCTTTTAATATCTTCTTCCTTTAAAATTCGACCGAGAAAATTAAAACAAAATGAAGATGAGATGGGTCGATATATAGAGTGGGTATGTGAGTAATATTTGAGTCTGGAAACCCTTCCATATCGTTAAGGCATGTGAATATTCTATCCATGTCAAATTTTAGTGCATACATAAACATATTGAAATAGTTTCAACGTTGGCCCCATTCAGAGGTTATTGTTGCCCGTCATGTATTATATCCCTAGTACAATGTATTTTATCTATTTCCTTTAAAATACGATCAAGGCGCATGTCCCCACATCTAGTACTGCAAGGGAATGCAATAACGTCGATAAAGAAGTACTTGATTAATCACAGAAGATTCAATATTAGTTATGTATTGTCTTTTTTTTTATCTTATCTAAGTACTCTTTTGCCCCATAAATAATATTAGTACAAAATCATTATTTAAATACAAAATCTCATCTATTTCCTTCTTCTCGCCACAACCAAAATCATGGGCCTAATTGGCATGATGTTGGTTTTGAATGACATAGACGATGAATATACAGAGTGGGTGTGTGAGTGATATTTGAGTCTGGAAACCATCCCATATCGTCAATGATCCAGAATCAGATCCAGGAGGCTTCCTAGGTCTAGAAAAGGCTCAAAAATGAAAGTTCTCAGAATCGGATGAAATCAATTCCATTGCGACCATCTCGTCGCGTTGATTCCATCCATATATTTAATTTCTCAAACGGACGTTGTATGCGAGAGTTATTTCACTCTGACCATTTTCCCAAACAGCTAAGAAGTCGGAAAAAAAATCAACAGTCAAAAGGTGACATGTCACTCTCTGGAGGTGACACGTCGTAGTGGCAGAAGTGACATGTGGTAGCATAGGCAACAGGGTGAATGGATAGTGACAGGTTCCAATAGTATGCTGACATGTGACATCGGAAAACAAAAAATTGTGGGGTGCCACATGGCCCAGACATGGGTTGCCATGTGGCACCCATGGGTTGGTTGATTAGTTGTATGCAAAAATGAATATTGGAGTGGACAAGAATTGAACCAACGACCTCTCCACCATGTGAAGCCTTCACAATGGTCAAATTACCAATGCACCACAACATTACTTATGAATTAAAACCCATTTTATTATTAATAAAGTCTATTGTATAAATGTTGGGGTGGAAGGGGGGTTGGGGCTAAGCCCCAGCCCATGGTTTTTGTTGGCACATGTGACCACAAGGGATAGGGGTGAGGGTGCGGGCACCATGTACACAACCATATGCGCAGGTTTTTCATTGCACTTCTACCATGTAACATGGAGCTGGAACCACGGGCTCTGCACATGGGAAGGGGTGTGGTCCCATTGCATTACACCATATGCCCACAAATCAAGGAGCTAGCGTGATCTTGGGGCCAGCGCTTAGCCCTTGGGGCCAGGGCTTAGCCCTTTGGGCTAGCGCTTGGCCATATTAAGGTGCATGTGAACAGAATAGGGGGGTGCGTGTGTGATTGGGGGCTTAAGACCATAGTTTTATATAGAGTGTGCTTTATACTATGTTTGGGGATTTTTTAACTGATTTTGGCCTGTTATTAGTGGATTTTGACCATTTTTGGGGGATATTGGGCATTTTTGGAGGCCAAATTTTGGGAGAAAGTTGGGGAAGGATAACCAACTTCAGATATATAAAAAATAGACCTGTTTAAGGCCATGAGGATAGTCAGATCAGATTTATGCTGAAGCAAAGCCAAGACAATGCCATTTTTATGTAGGGAAGTTGTTGAGGAGCAGACGCTTGCGGGCCATTTCTGGGAGCTACACTCAGTATTTTTCAGTGTCGTCAGTTGTGTTGGATTTAGGAGGTCGTGTAGAACACAATGAGATTAGTATAATATCCATTTGTTGTACTTTGCAAGCATTTAAGAATAAATAAAGAAGCTTCCCCCACTGAGACAAAGGCTCAGAGACGTAGGCAATTTTGTGCCGAAATCCGTTATCACTTCTCTTGTTATGGTTTGTTGTTCTTATTTCTTAAGTTTAGATCTATATATTATATTTTCACTGCTATGTTTCCTCATTAAATTCATCCTCTTTCATTCAGCTTCTTAAATGGTTAATGAACACATTCAATTAATAACTCAACCACAGTCATTAAAAGATCTTTTCGGATCAAGTGGTATCAGAGCTAGTTGACGTTTGGATTTGAGTTTTTCATGTTAACTAGGGAAAAGATACAACGTGGTGAAGGAGAGATTGTTTTAGAGAATCCATTAATTGTATTGAGAAAGATATCTTCTCACAGTGAGAAGATGACATTGGAAGAGGGACTTTCTCTTGATGAGAAAGAGTTTCAAAAAACTTTCCTTGCTATGTCGGAGATGGTGAAAGTTTTGTACGAGGATTACTTGGAACAAAAGAGACCAGTTTTGGGTGAATATTCAAAGGGAAAAAGTGAAGAGGAAGAGGATCCTCCTTAGATTCCTCCTTCATATCCATCATCACCTCCTTCTTCTTCAAGTTCAAGTTCTAAATCCAATGCAAAGAAACATGTTCATAAACATAAGAATGAAATGCCATTGTTAAAACTTGATGTTAAATTTGAGTTACCCATATATGATGGTGAAGTTAATGCAGAGAAACTTGACAATTGGGTCAGACAGATGGAGGTTTACTATAGTGTGCAACAGATGAAGGATGAGGCCACACATATCAAGTTGGCATCTTTGAGGCTTGCAAGGATAGCTCTCATCTGGTGGCAAAGCAAGTTGTAAAATGGAATGAAACAAGTGGGTAATGCATTTACATCATGGGAAAGTTTCATTTATGCACTTAGGAAACAATTCTATCCTTTGGTTTATAAAGAAAAAGAATTAATGGAATGCCAATCTTTAAAACTAAGAAAAGGACAAACAGTGCAAGAGTATACAGATGGCTTTTGAAAAATGGCATTGATGTTAGATATCCCTTTACATACACAGGAAACCCTTATGAAGTATATAGGAGGTTTACCTGCACATATTAGAAATACCGTATTCATCTTTGGACCCAC
Organism: Picea sitchensis; assembly: GCA_010110895.2. Classification (NCBI taxonomy): domain Eukaryota; kingdom Viridiplantae; phylum Streptophyta; class Pinopsida; order Pinales; family Pinaceae; genus Picea; species Picea sitchensis. The sequence continues at coordinate 75,026 of SNQJ01S0046855.1, forward strand.
TAACCTTGATGAGGTTTCTGTTCAAGCGACATACATTGAAGCAGGGAAAACATGTGTATCAGGGGAATCGTCTTAAAGGAAAGAGGACAAGAGGAAGTGGCATGGTGAAAAGGAAAATGCAGTGGCAAGAAAGGACGAGAATCCCTCTTGAAAGCATTGCAAGAAAGAGGAACATGATGAGGACAGATGTTGGCAGTTGCATCCCGAGAAGAGGCCAAAGTGGTTCAATGAAAAGAAGAGAAGGAAAACAGTGGCAATGACAACCAGACCCATAGACTTGGGATCAGATTCGGGTGATGAATTTAAGGTCTCATTGGTTGGTATGATAGGTAAAATTGGTGAAGTCATTGATTGTAGAAGTAACTTGTTTCATATAAGGACCATCATGCGACACACTAAGATAGACACATTAATCGATAGTGGATCTCAATCTAATCTAATCTCAGAAGAATTGGTTAAGAAATTGGGGTTAAATACACAAGCACATCATAAGCCTTAGACACTTAAATGGATAAGAAATCATCATCAAATGCACATAACAAAACAGTGCACAATCAAATTTGCAATTTCATCTAAGTATGTAGACAAGGTAACATGTGATGTAGAGTCATTAAATGAATTTGGAATGGTCTTAGGTAGTCCATACTTATATGATCGTAAGGCAATCTTCTATAGGACAAAGAATCAATATCAATTAACCAAAGTAGGTCAAGATTATGTGGTTCATGCTCATCGTGTTAAGGAAAATAAAACACTTCAAACAATGGAACAATTAAAGAAGGCAGTGCAAGCAAGCAACAAACCAATAATTGTTTCAAATGAAGTAATCAATCTTAAGCAAGAACAAGAAATGATTGTTGAATGGAAAATCAATCATAGTTTGCTTCAAGATAAGCTCATGTCGTGCAAATATTACAATTATATCAGCTCATTTGCAGTCGTGTTATTGATTCTATCATTAGTAATGTTGTCTACATGGATGATAGTGGCTTCAATGAAATGTGATAGGGTTCAAATGGCTAACAATATGTTGTAAGTTGTCATGATTGTGTTACAGTTGATCTTAATGAGACAGGTGCACATGACAGAGTTCAGATATAGAGGACAAGTCAAGTGGCCTATCCCGAGCTTGTTGACTGGTCAGTAACCTTTTGGGGACCAAAAGGTCCTTTAGTGGGGAGGTGTGATCCAGAATCGGATCCAGGAGGCTTCCCAGGTCCAAAAATGGCTTAAAATGAAAGTTCTCACAATTGGACGAAACCAATACCATTGCGACTGTCTTGTCGCGTTGATTCTGACCATATATTTACTTTATCAAACGGATGTTGTATGCGAGAGTTATCGCACTCTGACCATTTTCCCAAACAGCTAAAAATTCAACAAACAAAAAAAAGTCAACAGTCAAAAGGTGGCGTGGCACTCTTTGGAGGTGACACGTGGCAGTGGCAGAAGTGACATGTGCCAGCACAGGCAGTGGGGTGACTGGACAGTGACAGGGACCAATAGCATGTTGAAATGTGGCATCACAAAACAAAACATTGTTGGGTGCCATGTGGCCCAGACATGGGCTACCACATGGCACCCATGGGTTGGTTGATTAGTTGTATGCAAAAATTAATATTGGAGTGGACAGGAATTGAACTAGAGACCTCTCCACCATGTGAAGCCTTCACAATGGTTGAATTACCAACGTGCCACATTACTTATGAATTAAAACCCATTTTATTATTAATAAAGTCTATTTTATAAGTGTTGGGGCGGAAGGGGGTTGGGGTTGAGCCCCAGCCCATGGTTTTTGTTGGCACATGTGACCACAAGGGATAGGGGCGCAGGTGTGGGCTCCATGTACACAACCATATGCATGAATTTTTCATGGCACTTCCACCATGTAACACGGGGTTAGAACCATGGGCTTAGCACATGGGAAGGGGCGTGGTCCCATTGCATTGCACCATATGCCCACAAATCAAGGAGCTAGCGTGATCTTAGGGCCAGCGCTTGGCCATATTAAGGTGCATGTGACTAGAATAGGGGGGTGCACATGTGATTTGGGGGATTAAGCCCATATTTTTATATAGACTGGGTTTTATACTATGCTTTTGGGATTTTTTAATTGATTTTGGCCTGTTATTAGTGGATTTTGACCATTTTGGGGGGATATTGGGAATTTTTGGAGGCTAGATTTTGGGAGGAAGTTGGGGAAGGATAACCAACTTTAGATCTATAAAAATTAGGCTTGTTTGAGGCCATGAGGACAGTCAGATCAGAGTTATGATGAAGCAAAGCCAAGCTAAAGCCATTTTTATGCAGGGAAGTTGTTGAGGAGTAGACACTTGTGGGCCATTTCTGGGAGCTACACTCAGTCATTTTCAGTGTCGTCAGTTGTGTTGGATTTCTGAGGTCGATCAGAACATAGTGAGACCAATATGATATCCATTTTCTATACTTTTAAATCATTTAAGAATAAATAAAGAAGCCTTCCCCATTGAGACAAAGGCCCGAAGACGTAGGTAATTTTGTGTCGAACTCCGTTATCACTTCTCTTGTTATGGTTTGTTGTTCTTATTGCTTCAATTCAGATATGTATATTTCCTTTTGGATGCTATGTTTCCTCATTAAATTCATCCTCTTTCATTCAGCTTCTTAAATGGTTAATGAACACATGCAATTAATAACTCAACCACGGTCATTAAAAGATCTTTTCATATCAGTCAAGGCATACAAACATCCTATCCATGTCAAATTTTGGTGCATAGAAAAATATTTTGAAAAAAATTCAACGTTGGCCCCATTGACAGGTCATTGTTTCCCATCATGTACTCTGTCCATAGTACAATGTATTTTAATAGTTTTTTCCTTTAAAATTAGTCCGAGAAAATTAAAATGAAATGAGGATGAGATGGGTTGATATATAGAGTGGGTGTGTGAATGATATTTGAGTCTAGAAACCCTCCCATAGAGTTAAGTCATGCGAATAGTCTATCCATGTCAAATCTTAATGCAAACATAACCATTTTGAAAGAATTTCAATGTTGGCCCATTCATAGGTTATTGTTTCCCATCATGTACTCTAGCCCTAGTACAATGTCTTTTAGTTGTTTCCTTTAAAATATGACCCAGATGACCATGAAGAGTTATGTGACATTCCACATACCATCGTAAATGGCATGACATGTACTATCCATATGGAATAGTCTTACCTGCAAATATCTCAAAACTCATACCATTATCCATCAAACAAACTTGGGTCCTTTATCCAAACCATTGTGCTACTGGAATTTGCTACCAAACTTTCTTCAAGGGTTGACATCAATGACAACCAGCCCATTTAATCAACATCATATACATGCAAAGACCAATTTTATGAAGATGAAAACTCAATTCTCTTTGCTTGAAAAATACCCTCAGTGTCATAAATGGGATCTCTATCGGAAATTAAACAACCCACATCCCATCTACATCTCCCAACACATATGAAATCATCAATTTGTTGATCAACCATGTTGGAGAGTCCTTGCATGAATTCATCTGCATCACTGGTACTAATCACTTCTTCATCTTTATGTGCAAGAGGAAGGAAAAATTGGACAACTTCATATTCATCAAGTGGTAGAACAGATATCGATGTTTTATCTTGGTTCTCAATGTTGGGTATGTGTTATATTCTTTACACGACTATCTCTAGAATTTTCTATGTTGTACCAAGAACACAAGAGGGTTTGAGGGGGGGCCTCTAGGCCCCCCCTTTGAGGTTTTGGGGGAAGTTCCCCCAAGAATTTTTTCCTCGTTTTTTTGTCGCCTCTATTTTCGTGTCCATTGTTGGGAAGTTTTTTGGCAAATGGTGTTTGCCGCTGGTTTTATATTTCCAGTTAAGGAATTAGGTTTTTTGACTAATCCATCTTAGGTTTTTGGATGCAGTTGGCTCCTATATTTATATTTTATTGTAAACAATGTATCACTATGAATGAATATAAAATATGTTGGTTTTCCCGGTTTGGGTTTCCAGGGGAAAAATATCTATGTAATGTGTGTATTTTCCATTGTATCTTTTATGTTCTTTTATTGAAAATTTGTTTGCAGTAAAATATAGTACAAGGTTAAAATATACATTTGGTAGCAGAGCTTTGTTGGCTTCAGGAGGACACCTTTGTAGTCCATGGTTTGGCTCAGGACTCTGATAATCCTTGTTACAGTGGTAGATCTGTGGTATTGATTTTTCAGGTGAAACAAAATGGAGAGTAGTTCAAAAATGGATATCGAGAAGTTTAATGGGAAAATTATTGAGTTATGGAAGCTTAATATGGAAGATGTGTTGGTGAACATAGATCATTGGATCGCGGTGGATCTAGGTACTACACCTACAGGTATTTTAGCAGATGACTGGAAACATTTGGATCAGAAGGCAAAGAGAAAAATCTGACCATGTCTCTCAGATTTAGTATTATTGAATGTGTCAGAGGAAGCTACAACCAAAGAATGGATAAGAATGGAAGCTATATAACCTAAGGATAATAGATGGATACTTGGTGGCAGAGCATTTGAATGCCTTCAATACCGTGGTAAGTCAGTTAGTATATGTTGAGATTAAAATTTCAGATGAAGCTAAGTGTATCAGTTTACTGTGATATTAAACAAACTTGTGGGATATTGTGGTTGTGGCCATATGTATTAATACAACTTCCTTGAATTTTGATGAAGTAGTCTCATCCTTGTTGTCAGAGGAGATGAGATAGAAGAACATGGAAGGACATAACACAGATGCATTATTTGCAAGAGGATGCTCCCAAGAAAGAAATAGTTATAAGTCCTCAAGTGGGATATCTAAGTCTAAGGGAAGATCTAAGTCTCTTGGAAAGTTTGTAAAGGTATGTTGAAGATGTGGAAAAGAAGGGAACTACAAGAAGCAATGTAGATCCAAAGTTGAGAAAAAGAAGGGATCTGAAGAATCTTCTTCTACAGAAGAAAATACCTCTAAGGAAGAAGGAGGGGATGTGTACTTGGCTTATTCAATCACACATATAGATCATGAGGCATGTTTGGTTGACTCAGGTGCATCCTTTCATATCAATTCCCACAGGGAGTGGTTCTGTGAATATGAAAGTTATGATGGAGGTAATGTTTTCCTAGGGGATGACTCAACAACCAAAATCATAGGTGGAGGAAAATTCAAGTTGAGGCTCATATATGGAAGGATTATAACATTACCTGGTGTTCTTCACATCCCAAGATTGGACAAAAATTTGATTTTTGTAAGAAAAATGGACGATGGAGGGGTAAAAACAATATTTGAAAAGGAAACCTGCAGGATGGTTCGAGGAGCAATGGTGTTGTTCAAGGGAGTTTGGTTTGGAACTCTGTATAAGCTACAAGGAAGAACTATTATTGATGGGTGTAATAGTTCCATTGTTTTTTATATTGGAGTTGAAGAAGAAAGAACTCCTATAGTCTCTAGAGAAAGGTTATGTTGTGGCATCAAAGACTGGGGCATATCGGAGAGAAGGGTCTTTGACTATTATATGGTAACGGTATGGTTGAAGGTATGTCTAACTTCTCTCTGGATTTTGATTTATGTGAACATTGTGTATATGGGAAGGAGAATCGGGTAAGATTCCCCTCTAGTGCAATGAGGGCAGAAGGAATTTTACAGCTAGTTCACAATGATGTGCTTGGACCTATGTCAGTTCCATCATTGGGAAAATATGTGTACTATGTCTCATTTATAGATGACTTCTCTGGGAATACTTGGATATATTTCCTCAAGAATAAATCTGAAGTCTTTGACATGTTTAAATATTTTAAGAATCTTGTTGAGAATCAAACAGAGAAAAGAATTAAGGTGATGAGGATATATAATGGTGGAGATTTTTGCAGGAATGAATTTGAATAATTCTATAAGAAGTGTGGTATAGAAAGGAAAAAGACTACTCCATATACACCTCAACAGAATGGATTTGCAGAAAGGATGAACAAGACACTGATGGAAAAATAAAGGTGCATGCTCAGTGGTTCTTGGTTAGGGAAAGAATTATGGGCAGAGGTAGTGGGTACTACATGTTACCTGGTCAACAAATCACCCTCATCAACATTGTATGACAAGACTCCACAAGAGGTATGGACTCATAAGAAACCTTCTCTCACACATCTCAACGTCTTTGGTTGTGATGCCTATGTTCAAGTTCTAAAAGAAAACATGATTAAGCTAGATAAGAAGGTTGAAAAGTGTATCTTTATTGCGTATAAAGCTGATCTCAAAGGTTATAAGATTTTGAACCCAGAAACTAAGAAGGTTTTGTATAGCCAAGATGTGGTATTTAGAGAAATGAAGGATGTTTTGAAACATGAATTCATACCAAGCAAGGAAGAACTAGATAAAATAGAGTTTCATTTAAAGGATGATGAATCAGAATCTAAAGAAGAACATGAATCAGAAGAAGAAGATCCTCATACTCCAGTATTGTGGAGATTGGTTCAAGAAAGAAGGCTATTGGAAAGGTATACTCCATCTGATTTCCATTCAAATGTTTCTTTTTCTATTACTAATGATTATCCTAGAACGGTCATGGAGGTAGTGGATTCAGAAGATGAAAATCTCTGGAAAAAGGCCATGGATGAATAAATGGAATCCTTTGATAATAATGAGGTTTGGGATCTAGTGGAGTTTCCAATTGGAAGAAAATGGGTATTTAAAAAGAAGCTGAATGCAGAAGGAAAAGTGGAGAAATACAAAGCTCGATTAGTAGAAAAGGGTTACTCCCAGGTTGAGGGAATTGATTTTGGTGAGATTTTATCTCTTGTTTCCAAGTTAACTTCTATAATATTTATGTTATCTATTGTTGTTGTAGTTGATTTTGAAGTAGAACATATGGATGTGAAGACAACATTCCTACATGGGGATCTAGAAGAATAAATATATATGAAGCAACCAAAAGGATTTGTTCTGAATGGAAAGAAGGATCTGGTATGCAAGCTAAAAAAGTCCTTGTATGGTTTAAAACAATCACCAAGATGTGGTATCAAAATTTTGATACTTATATGCTGGGACTTGGCTTCACAAGAAGCAAAGAGGATCAATGTGTGTATTTTAAATTAATTGGTGATCATTTGATTTATTTGGTTTTGTATGTGGATGACATGGTGCTGATAGGAAACAACAAGGAGATTATCTAGGATGTGAAAAATCATTTGTCCCCTAAATTTGACATGAAGGATCTCGGTGCTTAAAATTTCATTTTGGGCATGGAAATTAAAAGAGATCAAAAAAAGAGGAAACTCTTGTTAAATCATAGAAAATATGTCGAGATAATATTGCAGAGGTTTAATATGTAGGAATGCAAACCTGTCAAGGTCCCTCTTCCTATTGGTGTAAATTTATATGTGGATCAGTGTTCTAAGAGATAGGAAGAGGAGGAGCATATGTCTCATGTTCCATATGCAATTGCAGTTGGCAGTTTGATTTATGAAATGGTCTATACTAGACCAAACATTACACATGCAGTGGGAGTTATGAGTAGGTATATGTCAAAACTAGGGCAGGAACATTGGAAAACAATAAAAAGGGTTTTCAAGTATTTGCATGGCACTGCTAGCCATGGATTGTGCTACCAATGAATACTAGGATTGGATAGAGTGTTGGACATAGATGGATTTGTGTATGCAGACTGGGCTGGAGATCTACAAGCGGGTATGTGTTTAACCTGTTTGGAGGAGCAATCAGTGGGATGAGGAAAAGATAGGTTGTAGTGGCACTTTCAACTACAGAAGTTGAATACATGGTAGCCACTCATGCAAGTAATGAAGAAGTATGGTTACAAATATTGTGTCTAGGTAATAGGTTGGTACAACAAGATGTAATGATAGATTGTGACAGTCAGAGTACAATTTTTCTGGCGAAGAACCCGACTTATCATTCAAAGACAAAGCATATTGATATTCAATATCACTTTGTGAGAGACATGGTTGAAGAAAATAAAGTGTTGCTAATGAAGGTGGACACTTTGAAGAATGTTGCAGATTCATTAACCAAATCTTTGAGCACTGAGAATTTCTCTTGGTGTAGAGGATCCATGGGCATTGATGCCCTGGATTGTTGACTATGTAAACCCTTGTATGCAACGAAAACAACAAGTGGGAGAATTACAGGTATGTGTGAAATTATTTACACATTGCATCGAGCATAGAGGGGATTTTGAGGCTAGGCCCCCCCTTTGGGGGTTCTTGGGCAGCACCCCCAATAATGTTTTTCCTTGAGAAACATGTCGTAATTTTTCCTGGTTTTTGTGTCACCTCGATTTTTATGTCCATTGTTGGGTGGTTTTTCGTCACATGGTTTTTTCCAATGGTTTTCTATTTATAGTTAAGGAATCAGGGCTGTTGACTAATCCAGTTCATTGGGTTATGGTTTTGGATGTTGTTGGCTCCTATATGTATATTGTATTGTAAACAATGTATCACTATGAATGAATATAGAATATGTTGGTTTTCCTGGTTTGGGTTTCCAGGGGAAAAATCTCTGTGTAATGTGTGTATTTTCTATTGTATATTTTATGTTCTTTTATTGAAAATATGTTTGTAGTAAACTATTGTACAAGGTTAAAATCTGCACTCAACATGTTACACTTAATCATAATTCTTCCTTCTCTTATTGCCATCGTTTTTAATGGACATGTTGTTCCAGTGCCTCTTAATCACTAGGGGATTAATCCCTAAAGAAGAGTGATTCATTTGATTTTTCCCAAAAGGATCAAAGAGGGAAACCTTTTTCTTCTCATCATTGTAGGATTTTTTTATGGTGGGTGATGTTTTGTGAAGATCCTACACTTCCTTGGAGTTGTCCTCCTCTTCCTGGACTTGTTCCTCAAATAATTCTTATACCAAGTGTTCCTCATGGTTGGTGCCTCATTATCATTATCGGCCTTTATATTACCTTAAAAAATACCTAGAATGCCTTCCTCCTACAGGGCTACCAGAAGCCTCATTATCAACAACAATTGCATTACCTTCAAAAAGACCTAGAATCCCTTCCTCCTATAGGTCTACCGAAAGCTTATGATATATGTATTCAAAATTTTGGTATCTTTGACTCTAGAACCTTATAAAGTCATGTATGAAGACCTTGAGGGAAGGGATACTCTTTGGAATGCAGGAGTAATTCACCCAGTCCTTTTGTGCTTTTCCCAGTGAATATAGGAAAGCCCTTACCAAATATTATCCATGTCTTTTATCAAAGGTGGATGCATATCTTGAAAATGATAAGATGTGTGAAATGACACTAGAAGGATCCCCATTGAACCTTGGAATATAATTCTAAAAAACTAAGGGGAAAGCGTTTGGGAAATATGGAATTTCCTCAATATCAAGTGTAGGATACATTCCATGCAATGCCCAAAAATCCATTTTTCATGATATGTGGTTTCAGCATGAATGCTCAATGAAATATTTGGTAAACCTTAAAAGGATTGAAAATTCCTTGGGGAAGGGGTTTGGGGAAAGGTGGGTTCTTATCCAGTGGATTCGCTAGATGAATTTAAAAATTTCTTCAAAGGGGGAGAGGGAACTTCCCTCAGGTGGAGTTGTCAGGAAATCTAGGAAAAGGATTTGGGATAGCTTTCCAAGTGTATTTTGTGATCGAAAAAGGATTCAAAATCCTCCCTGACAATGACACTGTAATATTCCAGATATAAAAAAGTATGCAGAACATAAATAAATATCTAGAAATGGAAGATGAACAATAATATAACTAGAACAATACCACAATAATACTGAAATTATACCAGAATAACACCAGAAAGAGCACTTTGATTACTGAGTGAAATGTTGAATTGCCTCTTAGAGGGGGAAACCTCTAGTAGAGTAGAGATCTATTACAATAATATCCAATACAAAAGTTCTAATACCCTTGACTCTTATTTATACTAAATATGTCTATCAAAAGAACCATCTAGAGGAAGATCCTTCTAGAAGTGGAAGCTTCTATTAGGGCTTCTTACATTGGACTTATTCTTCCTTATTGATAGGCCTTATTAATATTGACCTTTATTACATGGAAATATATTATTCTACCTATGTGAGGGGTTAGATCCCTAACATGCCCTCCCCCTTAAAAAATCCTTTGTCCTCAAGGCTTGAGATGGGGAAATTGTTGTTGAATGATAGTCGGTTCCCAAGTGGCATCTGCAGGAGTTGTATCTTTCCACTGAACTAACACCTCCTTGATGGTGTGCTGACACAGATGATGCTCATGCTGGTCCAAAATTGTTTGTGGTTTTATCCAAATGGAGCCTTCTTCGTCCAACTCAGGAAGGGTGGTTTGGGTTTGGCACATAGTTCCAATCACCTTATTTAAGCAGGAAAAATGAAAAAAAGGATGGAGCTTAGAATGCCTAGGCAAAGATAACTGATAGTCCACCTGTCCCACACGGTTGAGAACCGTATAAGGACCATAAAATTTGGGTGCCAGTTTCTGACAATGGTCAACCTTGAGGGAATTTTTATTGTAAGGTTACAGTCGAAGAAACACTTGATCGCCTTCTGCAAAATGGCATTCAGAGTGACCTTGATTTGCTTGTTTCTTCATGCGATTCTGGTCCATGACCAAATTCTCTTTGAGGGTATGAAGAATAGCCTCTCAAACTATAAGCATTTGGTAAACCACCTGGACCTTCGAGACACCTAGAAAATATGATGTAAATGAAGGTGGTGTTTTTCCATACACCTCTTCAGAAGGAGTCATGCGGGTAGATGTATGGTATGAAGTGTTGTACCACCATTCAGCTAGTGGTAATCATTGAGCCCACTGATGTTTCCTTTCCAATGCAAAACACCTCAAATATGTTTCCAAACATTTGTTGACAACTTTAGTTTGACCATCAGTCTGGGGATGATAAGTTGTGCTGAAATGAAATTGGGTGCCTTGTAGCTTGAATAGTTCTTGACAAAAATTGTTGGTGAAATTTGGGTCGTGATCAGAAACAATAGAATGTGGCATGCCATGAAGCTTGAAGACCTGATCCATGAAATGTTGAGCCATGATGGATGTTGTAAATGTGTGTTGAAGAGAAAATAAATCATCATACTTGGAAAGACAATCAACTACCACCATAATGACTGATTTATTGCCTGATTTAGGTAAGCCTACAATACAATACATAGAGATATCTCGCCAAATAGTAGGTGGAATTGGAAGCGGTTCTAGTGTGCCCAAAGATTTGATTGTTCTACCCTTGTTGTGTTGACACACATCACATTCAACCACAAAATTACGAACATCATGTTTCATACCATCTCAGAAAAAAAGAACGTTTGACCTAGTCATAGGTTTTGGTAAACCTGGAGTGCCCAAATGTTGGTGTAGCATGAAGCTCATAAAGTACTGTGCATTTAATTTTTGACTATTTACTTAAATACAAATGAACTTTGTATCGAATCTCCTCATTGAGCCAATATTACCTTGGGGAAACTGGAGAATTGGACTGCAATTTTTGTATCAGATGCGAACTTTTGGGGTCATGTAGCCAGTCCTGATGAACAACTTGGAGCCAATATGGTACAATGAAGGAGAGAGAAAAAAGGGACCTTTCATCTTCATATTTTTGGGAAATTACATCAACAACCACATTGTTTTTTCCTTTCTTATAAATGATCTCATAATCATATCCAAAGAGATTAGTCACCCATTTTTGTTTCTTGGGGGAGGAAAGGCATTGTTCCAGAAAATACTTAAGGATTTGATGATCTGTCTTAATTTGGAAGCATTTCCCCAATAGATAAGGGCGCCAAAGATCCATGACGTGCAAAATAGCCAACATTTACTTTTCGTAGATTGATTTGCCCAAATTTCTCTCGGACAATGGTTTGCTAGTAAATCCCAAAGGTCGACCCTCTTGCATAAGGAAAACACCAATTCCTTTCCCAGAAGCATCACATTCTAGGACAAAGGTGTTTGTGAAATTAAGAAGGGCCAAGACTGGAGTGGTGAACATGTACATATTCAAGGTTTGAAAAGTCTGCACAGTTTTTGGATTCCAAGTGAAAGAATTCTTTTTAAGGAGTGCAGTGAGAGGTGTCACAATCTTTCCATAATAGCATGTTAAAACAATAAATCCTCGCAATATTTTGAGAGTCTTTGGGTGAGGCCAATCTTGCATAGCTTCAATCTTTTTAGGATCCACCCTGATGTCGGCCTTTCCCACAAGATGACCCAAGTACTCAACTTTCGAGGCACCAAAAGCACATTTATATTGTTTGAGGAAAAGTTGGTGTTGAGAGAGTAGATGGAGAACTCGATCCACATGAGCAAGATGGTTTGTCCAGGTTTTTCTATAGATGAGGATATCATCAAAGAAAACTAACACAAAATGACGGAGAAAAGGACGGAAGACATGATTCATGACACTCTGGAAAGTGGAGGGAGCATTACACAAGCCAAAGGGCATGACCAAAAACTCATAGTAGCCCTCATGAGTTCTAAAGGAATTCTTAGGAATGTTTTCCTCTTTCATACGGATCTGGTGGTAGCCCAAATGAAGATCAAGTTTAGTAAAGAATTGGGCACCACTCAATTCATCCAAGAGGTCATCAATGACAGGAATGGGAAATTTGTCTTTAATGGTGATTTTTTTTAGGGCATGAAAGTCAGGACACATGCACCAAGAACCTTCTATCTTAAGGACCATGACCACAAGATAAGAGTAGGGGCTCGTACTAGGGCGGATAACACCTACGTTGAGCAGTTCTTGAGCCATTTTCTCAATTTCATTTTTTTGGGGAAAAGGGGTGACGATAGGGACAGATATTGGGATCAAGGCTTCATGGGACAAGGGGAATGGAATGATCATGAACACCATAGGAAGGATGGAGTCCATGGGGAGTGGAAAAAACCACTTGATGTTTAGAGAGGATGGATTGGAGGTCATGTGGCATAGAGGGTGCCTGAGTGGCTTGTATGGCATGGAGTTGGGAATAATGCCATAATGACCTTTTTTGAGAATATTTTCCATGCGATGGGAACTAATAATATCCAAGGAACCAGTGGTGATGCCTTGGAACTTATATTTTTGGTCCTTGCTCTGAAAATGCAGAAAGGATTGTATATTGAAAATATTTGCAAGTTTTTAATTAAGTGTGCTTAAGCAAAAGGATCAATTTGAAAAACACATAATTTAGAGAAACTTTCACATTCAAGATGCAAATAATAAGCAGCAAATAACAGTGAAAAGTAAACACATAACACAACAAATGATAAAGGAGTTCACCCCTCTCTTGGGCTACATCTCCTGGTCCAACTTCCAATGGATCTTTTATATTATTTGCTCAAAGTGATAAAATCAATTCTTTACAATGCTCAAAATGCAAAATAGATGGATCCAATGGCTCCAGAATGTCCAAAAACCCCTAGCTAGGATTTTGAGGCTCATGGTTTGGCCAAAAAATGAAGAAGATATGCTTCCTGGAAGTTTTCCCCTTAAAGCTTGTTGTCTTTGGTTCGCCAAAATGCACCTTTGTGTGTCTAACCTGGCTTCTAGGGATTTCCCGTGCCTAAACCCAGCACCCATGTGCATTCCTGTTATTGGTGCCAAAATGTCACACCATTAGCGGATCTTGGGCCCCCAAAGTCAGAGGTTTTGGGCACATGGGGCCATGTGTCCAAGTCTTTAGCGCACAAAAGGCTCCAATGCCAAATGGCATGAGCTCTTGACAAGTGGTGGTGGATGTAACCATTGGGCATGCATGCTTTCTTGTAGAGGTGAGGTCACATGGGAGAAAGACCATGACTAGGGACTGGGGCTAAGCCCCAGCCCAAACGCGCCCCAACATATAATGTATTTCAATTCTTATAATAAGTTTTTCATAGTACTATTAAGTACCACCGTTAGGTGCACCAGTTGGGTAGGCTTTGCCAAGACTCTGCCACATGTGAGGAGGTCTAGGGTTCAACCCCCATGGAATCCACAAAATATTTTACCCAATGACATGGTGCCATGTGGCAGCCCATGTATGGGCCACGTGGCACCACCCAAATCGTCCAACTATCATGCCATGTGTCCAACTATCCTTTGTCATCCAACTATCCAATTAGCATCTGCCACTTCATCACATGCCATGTCAGTGTACAGTCATCCATGTCAGCATACGACCCCTGCCACATCATCTGTACAGACTATACAGTCAACAAATTTTTGCATGTTTGGCAAATCGAATAGAACATGATATCTCACTCATAAAATGTTTGTTTGAACCCGTTCAAAGTGTGTTGGGTTCATGACGACGAGGCCTACTTCCTTGTTCGTTTTGAAGTGATTCTGAGCACTTTGAATTTTGAGAAAAATATGATCCCCTGGATCACACCTCCCCATTGGGAAGCTTTTGGACCTCCAAAAGACTACTTTCAGTCAATATGAAGATGAGGGTACATTTCCCTCACCTTTCCAACCTGAATCCACTCGGCCTTGCTTGGATTTGTGTCTTTAAGACCAACTTGAAGGTATTCCACATTTCCTCGTTTTGAAGTTCTCATCCTCTTGTCAAGGATTGTGTCTTCATGCAGTTCTGTAAGATATTCTAGTGAGAAATCATCTATAGAAGGAATTTGAACATGCTCTCCTTGATCATCAATCAAAGGAGGCTCATACAATTTCAAATTCTCAACATTGACAATTGCATACATTTGCATATAAGGAGACAAATCCAAATGGAAGGCATTGTTACCAATCTTTTCAAGAACCTTGAAAGGTCCATATATAATTGGTTTCAGTTTTTTACCTTCTCCTTTAAGCCTCTCTTTGTTGATGTAAAGCCAAACTTCATCTCCAACTTGGAAACTGTGATCAACACGATGCTTGTCATGTCTTGTCTTGTACTTGGCTTAACTCTTTTCCAACTGATCTTGTACCATTTGATGTATCAATTGAATTTGTTCAATGAAATTTTCTTCCCTATCAATGTCATATTGACCATCAATAGCAATATCCTTCCCAAAGATAAAATCTAAAGGAGATTTTGGCAAATAGCCAAAACATGCCGCAAATGGAGATGTTTGAGTTGAAGAGTTCTTAGCTCGGTTGTAAGCATGTTGAATGTAGTGTAAATGTCATCCCAAAGTTTAGGATGCTTGTTTCAATAACCACGAAGAAGATGCACCACTGTTATATTAACCACTTATGTCTGACCATCGGTTTGTGGATGCAAATTTGTGCTCTTTTTCATTTTGGTGTCCATGAGTGCCCATAAACTTGACCAAAAGTTCCCAATAAATTGAGAATCTCGATCAGAAAAAATGGATTTAGGCAACCCAAAATGTACCCAAACATGTTGAAAGAACATTTGTGTCATTTGCTCAGTTGTAACCTGCTTCTTACAAAGCATCAAAATACACATTTTGTTGAAACAATCAACCACAACATAAAGATAATTAGGATTTTTTTTAGACATAGGTAAGACTCCTACAAAATCCATGGAAATGATTTCCCAAGGACGAGAAGGAACCGGAAGTGGAGTATACAAAACCAACTTTCTACTGCTAGGCTTGCTTGTAGCACATAATGAACATTCTCTTACATATCTTGAAACACTTTCATTCATTTTAGGCCAATAGCAATACCTTTGCAAATTAGCCATTGTCTTGCCTACACCAAAGTGACCAACAATAAGAGAAGAATGAGCTTCTCTTATAATGTTGATTCTTTCACCCCGTGGAATACATAGCTTGCCAAGATGATAAAAAATATTATCATGCACATGGTAATCCAATTCCTCAACATGGTTAGAATGACACAAAGTTGCATACACTTCTTTAAAATCAGCATCTAAAGCATATTGTTCAACATAGCTCTCATGCATGATAGGATTATGCTTAAGAATAATTGAAGCACTAATAATAGGCCTAGAAAGCATATCAGCAACTTTGTTATAAATGCCCTTTTTTTTTCTTCTTTTTTTTCTTTTTTT
>SNQJ01S0046855.1:94723-109536 GCA_010110895.2 Picea sitchensis
ACTCTTGCTAATTTGCTACTTGTTCTTCTTCTTGTTAACCCTTTCCATGAATCATCTCTTCAATATATAGGAAAAGATTGTTTAGTTACTTGGATAGAATGTAATCCCAAGATATCTGGAGATTCATTAATTTTGCAACCATTCGAACTCCAACTCATCCTTCTAGAAGATTCCTTCTAGAAGGATCGAGAACTTATCCGTTTTCTCTCTTAAGAAACATTTCCGCACCCTGACCTTTAACACAGTGCGGAAAGTCCGCAGTCAGACTGAATGCAGCCTGCNNAAATCAAGTATTTCCGCAGGGAAATATATATGCAGCCTGCGTACTATCTTAAAAAGTGTGATTTTGAGAAGCTGATAAGTGTAACTTCTTTCATGAAAATGATCTTAAAAAAGAGTTAGATCTTCCATCACCATGTCATTATCATGTCATCATCTCGATAACCAAAAATGTGGATAACAGGGACTGTCACTAGAACTGAGTTAGGAAACTTATTGGAGAACTTTAAAACAGACATCTTGAGCACAATAAGTGACCAATTATATACTCTGAAACTGAAAAAGAAACAAGAAGAAGATGCTTTAGCAATATTTTTTCATAGATGTCGAAAGAAGCACAACAACGAAAAATAATACCCATTAAATGTCATAGAAATCTGCGGTCTGTGTACACTAGAACACCCCACATCTGAGTGTCCAACCTTGCTTGAACTACAAGCCATGTATAGGGGAGGAGGAGTCTCACAAGAATAGTCATACCCTTCTAGAAGACCTTGGAGAACCCAAAATCCCAATACATTTTATGATCCTAATACACAATATCAACAACAACAATGGGGTCCTTCCCCGATGACTTATCCACAATGGACACCTCAGCAAACTCAGCCTTGGAAACAAGGTTGGAGGGGACCTATGTATGGAAATCCCTCTTACCCTACATATCCACAGTACCCTGCAAACATTTCCCAATTACTACCTAGATTCAACCCACCACAAATGCAAGCTCTACTCCCACCTCCTATACAATAGCAATTTACAACCCCCTTGAATCATAATCAGCAGCAGCAAGTATCTATAAATCCCAATCAACATCCACAAAACCAAGCTACCCACAATCCACTGAGACCAACAAAAATCCCTGCCCAGCCAGTCCCTAACCCCAATAATCGACCCACCCACCCTGTGCAGAATACAAAAGTTTAAACCTTTCCCACCTATGAAATTCAAGTACAATCAGGGAAAGTTGTAAACCAATCAAATCCTGCAGTAATAATTCAGGAAGAAAATAATAATCATTCTGAGGAAGAAAACACTCAAACCACCCCTACAGAAGAAGAGGCCTCTCCTCCTATCCCAATCACTTCTCAGTCTGTACGAGTACCCCAACAAATTAATATTCCACCTTACCTCGAAAGATTGTTAGTGAAGAAACCTGACCCACCCTTGCACAGAGATATAGAAGATGAATTACGAAATGTGTGCATAAAAATACCTCTGCTACAAGCTATTAAGGATATCCCTGTATACGCCAAAATTATAAGGGATATTTGCTTTAAGAAACCAGGAAGGAAGAAGAGGGAACCTCCCTTGTTCAGGTAGTGGGAAAATTATCTGAATTCATTTTTGAAATGCCATACAAATATAATGACCCTAGAAACCCAGTTGTCACTATTGAAATTAATGGCATTTCTCTACCAAATACACTCATTAATTTGGGTGCAGCTATTAATGTAATGTCTTTTGACACTATGCAGAAGCTCCAAATCAATCAGCTAAGACCAACCCAAACCATGATCGAGTTGGCATATAAGTCAGTCATTAGCCCTGCAGGAAGTCTAGATGATGTCACAGTCACCCTAGCTTCTTGGGAATATCCAGTGGAATTTTTAGTCATATATTATAAATCATCCTCCAAACCAAGACACCATGTGGTTATTAGTCGCCCTTGGCTGGCCATAGCAGATGCCTTTATTAGTTGTCAGTCTGGTGAGATGACTATATCCAATGGCACACATAGCCAAAAACTTGTTCTCTTCCCTCCTGCCCAATCAGCACAGGAAATACCTATTTGGTTAGAAAACCCTTATGGAGAGCAAGATTGCATCAGACCTCTGTTAACACTTGAACAAGTAAGAGGAATACAAGAACAATCAGATGAACAAGTCTTAATCTTATTTTTGGCTAACACAAATTGCATTGAATACCCAAGGTCTTTTACATAATTGTCACATATTTTTAGTTCCGAATTTCAACAAACTTGGCACCCTGATATCACTCAATTATAAACTTTATCACCAACCTCCTCAGATAAGGAAGAAACTACTGAACTTGTTGAGATTAGCCCAGGAAAACCTTTGTATGTCAACTCTAGTTTGGAACCAGAACAAAAGACACAAGTGATTGAAATGCTCCAAAGACAATTTGATGCCTTTGCATGGGATTATGCAGACATGAAAGGCATTCACCCTAACACATGCACACATCATATATACACTAATGACCAAATCAGACCAGTCAGACAGCCTCAGCGAAGGATGAATCCATCCCTTAAAGATATTGTAAAAGAGGAATTGCAAAAACATCTCCGAGCCAATCTCATATACCCCATTTTAGATAGTCAATGGGTATCTCTACTTGTCATAGTTCCCAATAAAAATGGTAAGTGGAGGATATGTGTAGACTTCCGAGAGTTAAACAAAGCCACCCATAGGGATCACTTTCCTTTACCATTTATTGATCAGGTGTTGGATACCCTGTCCAGAAAGAATTATTTTTCATTCTTGGATGGGTTAAGTGGTTACAACTAGATGCAAATAGCACCCGAAGACCAAGAAAATACCACTTTCACCTGCCCTTGGGGCACATATGCTTATAGGGTGCTCCCTTTCGGACTTTTCAATGCCCCAACCACTTTTCAAAGAGCTTTCCTAGCCATTTTCTCTTACTTGACCAATGATTGTGTGGAAGTCTACATGGATGACTTTACAATCCATGGAAAAGACTTCCAGGAAGCATTGGCCAGTTTAGAAAAAGTCTTGATTAGGTGTAAGGAAACTAACCTTTCCTTAAGTAATGAAAAATCAAAAATCATGCTTACTGAAGGTATTGTTTTGGGACATCACATTTCTCATTCTGGCATGAGAGTTGATCCGGCAAAGATTTATATCATCACACAAATAAGAATAACTTCCTCACAAAAGGAAGTCCGTAGCTTTTTAGGACATGCTAGATACTATAGAAGATTCATTCCGAATTTTACAAGCCTATCTACCCCTTTATTTAAATTATTATCCAAAGAAGTTGAATTTAAGTGGGATGATGAATGACAAATATCTTTTGAAATTCTAAAACAGAAATTGTCAACTACCCCTGTATTAAGAGGACCAAATTGGTCCCTTCCTTTTCATATCTGTACCAATGCCTCAGACACAGCCCTTGGGGCAGTCCTTGGACAAAGAGAAAATCAAATTCCCTATGCTATTTACTTCGTCAATAAAAATCTGTCTCCAGCTGAAGCTAATTATACAGTCACAGAAAAGGAATTGCTAGTTGTAGTCCATGCGATCAATAAATTTAGACACTATATTACAAGATATCAAGATTTTGTACACACTGATCATTCAGCCATCCAAATCTTAATGAACAAACCTGTAACAAATCCTAGAGTTACAAGATGGATTTTATTATTACAAGAGTTTAATATCAACATTATTGATAGACCTGGTAAATATAATCTTGTGGCTGATTTCTTATCTAAAATGATTCATCTAGGAGATAATGCACAAGTAGAAGATACCTTTCATGATGAAAATTTATTTTCTATTTCTACATTCACTCTATGGTATGCAGATGTTGCTAACTATCTTGTGACAGGGAATATGCCTCAGAAATTGTCTCCTAGAGAAAAATAGAAAGTAATTCAACTAAGTGAAAATTACATGTGGTACGATGATTGCCTCTACAAAACGAGACAAGATTTGGTGATCAGGAGATGTGTAAGGGAAGATGAAATTCATGATATTTTACAATCCTTCAATGATATCCCTTATGGAGGACACTTCGCAGACAAAAGGACTACTTACAAAGTTCTGCAATCAGGTTACTACTGGCCTCATATTTTCAGAGATGCTAAAACCTATGTATCCAATTGTGATGAATGTCAACGAATGGGTAAGTGATGTAACACAGACCAGCATACCCCGTAGGGTCTCTGCGCCTGACCTCCCGGTCAAAAGGATCGTTCAATCTCTTCCCTGAGCTGAATTAGCTCTTTTGATTCCCTACTGGAATCTCTGTCAAAATCCGATCCATAGGTCCTTGTTTCCCTGTCTCGGCCTTTGTATACGACCGCTGCTTTTTTCACAACAGGAAATGCATATGCTTTCGGGTTTCGGGGATTCTTGGTTCTCGATGTCAAGAGTTCCTGTTCTCTAGATCTCTCAAACTTTGATTTGCCGATGTGCCCCTTTTTTCCTTAGCCCTGTATGACTACGCCCTAATCCATGTGATTAGTCCCCATAAGACCGCAACCTTATCTCCTTTCGGGGTTTTAGACTTCACAACCCCGATGTGTTGCAACTTCTGTTAGCCCTCCGGGATAGACTTTTGTTCCACACGACCTTCCCTTATATGACCGCATTCATTCCTCTTATCAAAATTCAGGGTTTCAAAGGTTGGAGTGTATTGGATCTCTCATCCTACGGATCCCCGATCCTCCGACTCCCGATGTGACGTCAGTAGAAACTCCTGTCTGCCTTTAGCATGATCAACGATTGTGATCACCTATGAAACCAACAGTCCCTAATCTCTATCGGGACTTCCCTCTTCTCCAATATGCTGACAGCTGGCCCCACGATGGAGCCTTCCTCCTTGTCACCAGGACTCACAAAATGTCGAACCCCGACTTTCTTTAGATTCTCGACACGCGTCCCAAATGGATGGACGGTTCAGATCAACCCTCGGGTTTCGCCAAATGCCAAACAAAAAACTCTTACCTATGTAACCTTCGGTGTCCAGATCTCCGATGTTGGATGATCATGCGACATGCATCCTCCCTGATATCCACAACTATGGTTCTCTCGCAGTTTCGGGGTTCAACAGGTCTCAGACCCTTGGTCTCGAGACTCCCGATATGCCAATGGTTCTTGATTTCTGCCACCTGTCTCAACAAATGGACGACTCTGATTGTATCGGGGTTTTCACTATGGATTTCCCCGACATATTGTCCATGGGATTCACGATATCCCGATCCCCGTAACATTGATAGATAGCTTTCCTTTCGGGTAATTTCCTGAATGCTCTGATATCCTCCACTCATCCTCCTATGATGGATGGTCCTGATCGCCTCTCACGATTTCGCGATTCCAAATGTCTCGGGTGTCTCGTCTTCAGGATTCACGAAATGCCGAACCCCAATGCACCGATTTGACTATTCTATCGGGACTTTCCCTAATAGTCTGGATCTTCACCACGTGTCCCCAACAAATAGACGACCCTGATCCAATCTCGTGATTTTGGGACTTTCGATACCCCAATGACATAAATCCTCTGTTAACTCAAAACTCCGGTAGTCAATCTACCGATGGGTCGCTCCTTCTCCGCCACGTGTCTTCACAAATGGACAACTCAGATTCAATCTTGGGATTTCGAAGTTTCTGATACCCTGATGAAAGAAATTCTCTATCAACTCAAAATCCTGGTAGTCGATATACCGATGGGTCGCTTGGTCCCCGCCACGTGTCCTCCTATGATGGATAGCTCAAGTTGATTATGGGATTTTCACTATGAAAATTATCGATCTCATGTCATCGTGACTCCCGATTTCATGAATGTCGATATCCCGATGGCCACGCCTCTCGTCGGGACTTTTAACCTCCTGTTCATGAAGGTAAACCTCATGCAGCTCCTGTCAGATGCGACGAATGACGGTAATTTTCTCAAGATCTGACGGTCCAGATCCATTCTTCATGTGTGCTTACCCCAGAGGCTAAACTCCGCGCACCTTCACCTGATCCAACGGCTGATGGGTATCTGAGTGAGATCCGACAACTAACGATCTCCTCTTTTGTGCACTCGCTTTGATGCTCTCTAGATGTGAAAACCTTCCAACGGTCCAGATCTCTTCGATTGATCCAATGGTCGACGTTTCTCCTTCGTAGCTTTGGCGCTTTCTTCCTATACTTGGAAAAATTCCAAATTTCCAAAAGCCTCGACCTTTTCCTTTTCTCTACGATCTCCACAATCGAGATTTCTCGCCTGCGCATATATGAAAACGCTGGCCCTCCTCATCTTTTCCTTTGAATCCTCAAGTTATTCTTTGACTTATGCGCCTCTGTAGAGTCTTCACGCACACATGGTGTTGTCTCTCCTGAGCTTCTCCAACGCTCAGACCCCTAAGGGATTTTATCCTTCTTTCTTCTCCCACATGGAGAATGTAATGCCTTCCTGGCTATTTCTCTCCCAAGCAACCTCTTGCTGAGTCGGCAGGGTGTTCAGCAACCCTATGAAGATCCCTTAATGGAATCTTCTTCAAATCACAGAACTCGAAGAGTTCTCTTCTCCCTGTGCCTGTCTGCACAATGTCTCAATGCCCTCCTAGCAGAGTATCAAGAATCCTCAATGATTCTGACTTCTTAAGAACTCACAGCAGAGTTATTTTCAATGCACCTCTGTGCATATGCTCAATGCCCACTTAGCAGAGCTTCACAAAACTCCTCAGAGATTCTGTCTGCAACTGTGTCTCTCATACATAGCCTTGCCTCCTGAGGTGTTCAACAACCTCATAGGTCTTTTACTGAGTTGTTGATTTCAGCTATGTGCCCACTTGGCACGTCTTTGTCTAAATCCGCAGAGTTCAGAAGTGCCTCAGTGCACTGGTATTCAGAGATAGCAGTACTCTGTCACGCCCTCCTAGCATGAAACCTCAAAGACCTTCACCTGAATTCAGACACACTCCTGCAAATACAAACCTATAGCATACATCTACAACATACATCTATATCATACAAAGAACACTCACAGACATTCATTCAACACATGATTATGCAGGAAAAACTGCTCTTTGTATTAAATATGGAAAATGCCTATATTTACAAGGTGTTCCTGAGCATGGTCTGTAACAAGGTCTCGGGTCCTTCTCTTCTGCTCACTACCCATAGATTTCTAACTATTCCAACCTACTACCAAAGAGATACCATTCCTCTTTTTACATGAGGGGGCTCTTTGAGCTCTTCCCTCCAACCTACCTACCCTATTCAATTACATTGAATGGGATGTCTAGTCTAGCATTGGATCTAGATCTTAGCCTTACAAAACATTAAAGGCCTATCTACCTAATGCCTGCATAAAGGCATGGCTCCATGGCTCAACAGCCTAAACATTAATTACATTTAATTACAAAATTGAAGATGAGGGTTGCACCTCTCTTCAGCCTTTGAATGCACGCGCTTGACGTGGTTCGCTGGCTGGCTGGCTGACATGGAGAGATGCTCCTACATCATACTCCTCAGCTGCAAAATCATGAGCTCCTACTCATGAGCTTCCCATATCAGCTATTGAAATCCTCCTGGATCCCAAATCATTCTCTGGAGTTGTTCATCTACTCCATCTTCCTGCTGCTTCTGTGCTACTACTGTTGCTTCCTTCCTTCTGCTCAGCCTCTCCTTGCTAACAGTTTCTGTTGACTGGATCATCATCTCCCTGATCATGTCAATCACTCCATCCAGCTGCTCCAATGGCTGGCTCTGTTCATGCAGTCTCCTCAGCTGCAAATATTTTTGGCACATGGGCAGATCATTGTGATCTCCCATGCCTTGTTCATCATCTGCTTCCAACCTTACCTGTTGGATGTGCATTATCTGCACCTTCACCCTCTCTCCAAGGCTTCTACCTGTTCCCACAGATCAACAAAAAAAATGATGCCTGCCTCTTCTTCTTCTTCTGCTGTAAACTCCCATGTTGCATTCTTTTTAGTCCCCTTGCTGAAAATATTGAGCCATTCCTTAGAATGCTCATTATCCTGTTATGCTTCTTCTACTGTCAGCTTCAGTACTGCAGCTTCCTCAGCTTCCTGGATGAAAGAATTGAGACATTCCTTGGAATTCTCATCTTCTTCTTCATCTTCTTGGGCAGCTACCAAAATCTGCTCCAATTCTTCTTTGACAGTCACAGCTAATTGTTCTTCTGTTGTTGTTGCACCTGCAACATAGATTTCTGCCTCTTCTTGGGAAAATGGTAGGAATACCTCTATTCCCCCAATCATTAGAAGACCCGTCTAATATTCCTCTTCTGTCAGTTGCACATGCTGATCCAAATCCATTTTTGAGCTCACCTACTCTGTCAGCTCTTCTGGCTGATTCCAACTCATCTGCTCATCCCTGCCCACGTGGAAATATGGGATCTGTTCACTGCTCTCCTAGCAGATTATGAGATCAACTGATCCCATATTCATCAGCACTCCTTACTGAATTGAACTCACCTCTGAGTCCATGAGACTTCCAGACAGTCTTGCATGCTCATCTCTACCCACCTGGCAATTTGAGATGCTTCTACTACCCTCCTAACAGCCTTTGAGATATCGTAGCGACCTCATTTCATTGCCCAGCTGGAAATGTGAAATCCCCTGGCTGTCCTCCTGACAGTATCTGAGATCCCGCAGTGATCCCAACTTGTTTCCCACCTAGAAATCTAGAATTTCTTCTCTGCCCTCTTGGTAGTTCTTGAGATCTTCAACTGATCTCATTTCACTGAGATCTCTCCTAGTCTTTGGTTCACATACCTGAACCATCTCTCCAGGTCCATTGAGGTTTTCAGCATACCTCAACCATCCTTTTAACAACCTCTGTTGTCTTCTGACCATCAGCTCCTTGACTGGCCATTTTACTTTTGGTTTCTTCATGGTCCATTCATATACCCATCTCAGCTTGGTTTTTTGCTGCATCCACAATGCAAGCTTTTCTATCTCTCTCTTTATATCAGCGAGCTCTTCATCTATATCTTTTGGCTCCATAGCTCTGAGTTTTTCCTTCCAGCATATCTATGGCCTTCTGTAGCCATGTTGTTGTCTCTATCTGCTTTCCTAGCAAACCTGTTGTTGTCACTCTGCAAACTTAAGTGTCCCAGCTTCATCCTACAATCCTCCTGACTGTCTTTTTTATTGCTGCCTACCTGCAACTTGTCTTCCTTAGAACTTCTGTTTGAAATATACAAACAAATTTCTCGCTCTGATACCACTTGATGTAATGCAGACCAGCATACCCTGCAGGGTCTTTGCGCCCGACCTCCCAGTCAAAAGGATCATTCAATCTCTTCCCCAAGCTAAATTATCTCTTTTGATTCCCTGCTGGAATCTTTGTCAAAATCTGATCCACATGTCCTTCTTTCCCTGTCTATGCCTTTGTATACGACCGCTACGTTTTTCACAACAGGAAATGCATATGCTTTCAAGTTTCAGGGATTCTTGGTTCCCGATGTCAAGATTTCATGTTCTCTCGATCTCTCGAACTCCAATTTGCCGATGCACCCCTTTTTTCCTTAGCCCTGTATGACTACGCCCTAATCCATGTGATCACTCCCCATAAGACCGCAGCCTTATCTCCTTTCATGGTTTTAGGCTTCGCAACCCTGATGTGCTGCAACTTTCGTTAGCCCTTCGGGCTAGAATTTTGGTCCACACGACCTTCCCTTATATGACTGCAGTCATTCCTCTTATCGAAATTTAGGGTTTTGAAGATTGGAATGTATTGGATCTCTCGTCCTCTGGATCCCCGATCCTCCGGCTCCCGATGTGACGTCAATAGCAACTCCTGTCTTCCTTTAGCATGACCAATGGTCGTGATCGCGTATGAAACCAATGGTCCCTTATCTCTATCAGGACTTCCCTCTTCTCCGATATGCTGATAGTTGGCCCCACGATGGAGCTTTCCTCCTTGTCACCAGGAATCACAAAATGTCGAACCCCAACTTTCTTCACATTCCCGACACACGTCCCAAATGGATGGACGGTTCAGATCAACCCTCGGGTTTCGCCAAACGCCAAACAAAAAACTATTACCTATGTAACCTCCGGTGTCCAGATCTCCGATGTTGGATGATCATGCGACATGCATCCTCCCCGAGATCCACGACTATGGTTCTCTCGCAGTTTTGGGGTTCAATAGGTCTCAGAAACTTGGTCTCAAGACTCCCGATATGTTGATGGTTCTTGATTTCTTCCACCTGTCTCGACAGATGGACGACTCTGATTGTATCAGGGTTTTCACTATGGATTTCCCCGACCTCTTGTCCACGGGATTCATGATATCCCAATCCCCATAACATCGATAGATAGCTTTCCTTTCGGGTAATTTCCCGAATGCTCTGATATCCTCCATGCGTCCTCCTATGATGGACGGTCCTGATCGCCTCTCGCGATTTCGTGACTCCAAATGTCCCGGGTGTCTCATCTTCAGGATTCGCGAAACCCTGAACCTCGATGCACCGATTTGACTATTCTATCGGGACTTTCCCCGATAGTCTGGATCTTCACCACGTGTCCCCAATAGATAGACGACCCTGATCCAATCTTGCGATTTCAGGACTTTCGATACCCCGATGATAGAAATCCTCTGTTAACTCAAAACCCTGGTAGCCGATCTACCGATGGGTTGCTCCTTCTCCACCACGTGTCTTCAAAAATGGATGGCTCATATTCAATCTTGGGATTTCAGAGTTTCTAATACCCCGATGACGGAAATTCTTTGTCAACTCAAAACCCCGGTAGCCGATATACCGATGGGTCACTCGATCCCCGCCACGTGTCCTCCTATGATGGAAGGCTCAGGTTGATTTCGATATTTTCACTATGAAAATTCCCGATCTCATGTCATCGTGAATCCCGATTTCACGAATGTCGATATCCCGATGGACACGCCTCTCATCGAGACTTTTCACCTCCTGTTCATGAAGGTAAACCTCGTGCATCTACTGTCAGATCCGAAGGATGACGGTAATTTGCTCAAGATCTGACGGTCCATATCCGTTCTTCCTGTGCGCTTACCCCAGAGGCTAAACTCCAGGTGCCTTCACCCGATCCAACGGATGATGGGT
Organism: Picea sitchensis; assembly: GCA_010110895.2. NCBI lineage: Eukaryota > Viridiplantae > Streptophyta > Pinopsida > Pinales > Pinaceae > Picea > Picea sitchensis. The sequence goes on from SNQJ01S0046855.1 coordinate 105,809, forward strand.
ATCTGAGTGAGATTTGACGGCTAATGATCTCCTCTTCTATGCACTCGCTCTGATGCTCTCTGGACGTGAAAACCTTCCAACATTCCAGATATCTTTGGTTGATCCAACGGCCAGCGTTGCTCCTCCGGAGCTTTGGCAATTTCTTCCTATACTTGGAAAAATTCCAAATTTCCAAAATCCTCAACCTTTGCCTTTTCTCTATGAGCTCCACGATCGAGAGTTCTTGCCTGCGCGTATATGAAAATGATGGCCCTCCTGAGATTTTCCTTTGAATCCTGAAGTGATTCTTTGACTTCTGCACCTCTGCAGAGTCTTCACGCACACACAGTGTTGTCTCTCCTAAGCTTATCCAACGCTCAGACCCCTAAGGGATTTTATCCTTCTTTCTTCTCCCACAGATGGAGAATGTAATGCCCTCTTGGCTATTTCTCTCTCAAGCAACCTCTTGCTGAGTCGGCAGGGTGTTCAACAACCCTGTGAAGATCCCTCAATGGACTCTTCTTCAAATCACTAAACTCGAAGAGTTCTCTTCTCCCTGTTCCTTTCTGCACAATGTCTCAATGCCCTCTTGGCAGAGTATCAAGAATCCTCAATGATTTTGACTTCTTAAGAACTCACAGCAGAGCTCTTTTCAATGCACCTCTGTGCATATGCTCAATGCCTGCTTGGTAGAGCTTCACAGAACTCCTCAGAGATTTTGTTTGCAACTGTGTCTCTCATACACAGCCTTGCCTCCTGAGGTGTTCAGCAACCTCATAGGTCTTTTACTGAGTTGTTGATTTCAGCTATGTGCCCACTTGGCACGTCTTTGTTGAATGGGTTGTCTAGTCCAGCATCGGATCTAGATCTCAGCCTTAAAAAACATTAAAGTCCTATCTACCTAATGCCTGCATAAAGGCACGGCTCCATGGCTCAACAGCCTAAACATTAATTACATTTAATTACAAAATTGAAGATGAGGGTTGCGCCTCTCTTCAGCCTTTGAATGCACATGCTTGACGTGGCTAGTTGGCTGGCTGGCTGACATGGAGAGATGCTCCTACATCAGTAAGCCTACTGCATGAGACCAAATTCCACTTAAATCCCAAGTAGTCATTGAACCATTCGAGAAATGGGCATTATATTTTGTAGGGCCCATTAACCCTGCATCTAAAAATAAAAAGTTTATACTTGTATGCACTGACTATGTGACTAAATGGGTTGAACCAAAGGCTTTTCCGGTTGCAAGTGAACAATCAGTGGTAGATTTCCTTTTTAATGATATCTTTACTAGATTTGGTGTATTGTGAGAAATTGTGATTGATCAGGGAACTCAATTTACCTCTCATCTAGTCAAAGTTGTTACAGAATAGTACCAAATCAAACATAGGAAATCTACACCCTATCATCCACAAGCAAATGGAAAAGTAGAATCCACCAACAAAGTTATTGAATCCATTCTTACCAAAACAGTACCACTGCACCATAAGGATTGGGTTGATAGATTATTAGAATCCTTATGGGATTATAGAGTCACCTGGAGAAATACAACAGGACATACACCCTATGAGTTAGTGTATGGGAAGTAGGTGCTTCTCCCTATATAATTTCAGATCAAAANTCAATTTACCTCTCATCTAGTCAAAGTTGTTACAGAATAGTACCAAATCAAACATAGGAAATCTACACCCTATCATCCAAAAGCAAATGGAAAAGTAGAATCCACCAACAAAGTTATTGAATCCATTCTTACCAAAACAGTACAACTGCACCATAAGGATTGGGTTGATAGATTATTAGAATCCTTATGGGATTATAGAGTCACCTGGAGAAATACAACAGGACATACACCCTATGAGTTAGTGTATGGGAAGTAGGTGCTTCTCCCTATATAATTTCAGATCAAAACCTTCAGGACTACAATACAAGTTGGCATGAACTTGGATGAATCCCAACAACAAAGACTCTTGCAGCTTAATGATTTGGATGAAACCAGGCAGGAAGCACTTCAAAGGACTACCCTCATTCAAGAACAGAGAACAAAATGGCATGACAAGTATCTAAAAAAGAAAAAATTTCAACAAGGAGATTGGGCCCTATTGTATGACAACAGATTCAAGAACTTCAAAGGTAAGTTAACCACCCGTTGGATGGGACCTTACGAAATTGACACTATCTACGATAATGGTTCAATCAGGATAAAGACAATTGATGAAAAACAGACACCACTACTTGTGAATGGTCACCAGTTGTGAGTTTACAAAAAACCTTTGTCAAAAGAAGAATTCTTGACTTGTATATTATAGAATTTAGACATGCAGATGATCAGTAATGAAGGGGATCCTTCTATTGACCCACATTGATTGATTGGTTTATTTGAAACTTTTTGTACATAGGTGTGGATCGAATTTTGTTAATAAGCTGAAGGTAACAGAAGACTCTTACCTCCTTTTGTTTTACTTTCCCAAATTTTCTTTTCTTTTGTAAGAATTTTTTTATAATCTATTTGATCTTTCATGAACTTGCTAAACATCAGTTGTAGGCACCAACAATATTTTGTTCGGTTTCGGTACCATAAATCCTATTCCGATCTAGTACCAGTCTGGTACTAGAGTCTGTCCTTCTACAGTACTATCAAGACATATTGACAAATCATATTTCAAAATATTATGTCAATTAATCTGAAGTATGAATCCATGCAACAACCACTTAAGATGGAACCATGAAGCCAAAAGTAGTATCAAATGGCAGCCCTTCTATTGACAACTAAAGGGAAGTATTTTAATTTATTTTGGTTATGTTGCTGAGAAGAACTTTAATTTCTTTTGGTTCTATTGTTGAGAAGAACTTTAATTTTTTTTGGTTATGTTGCTTAAAAACAAAATAAAAAGAGGGACACAATCTTTACCTATGAGAACCATAATCCACTTTAAAGACTAGAAGTTTCCTTTACCCAGTATTTCAGCATGATTTAAAGAAAATAAATATATTAGCCTATAAGAAACTATCTCACCCTAACCAGACTTCAATAGTATTCATTGGATTATCTTATTAAAGAGTAACATATGAGTATCTGAACACTCTCTACCATGGGCACACTACCAAATGTTTTATGGCAGAGGATGTACCAGTACCCTAAGGAAACTTTAGGTCATTCTCTTATGGACAACTTCAGACAAAATTATACATCTAGATCACCCTAAAGAAATAATGTGCATAAAAGTTTATTTTTCCTTCAAACAAATCTTTAAAATACATAAAAAAGAAGAGTATATGCCTTCCAACCCAATACCATCCCACCTTGTAAAAAGGTTTTCAAACAAGCCTCCCCTGTCACCGTGCAAAGCACTCTTTAAGTACAAACCAAAATAGGTGACTATGGACAAGAAGCCTCTGATGGAAAAAGGGTTTAAGAGACTAACCCGTCGGGATACTGAACAGGTCTGCTGGCAGAGGGTACCGGTATGTAGTACGACTATCCAAACCCATCAGGGTACTGAATAGGCCTATTGGCAATGGGGCATTCTACCTAGGGAAGGAACCTCTCACTAATTATCACAACTACCCCACCAGAATACTGAACAGGCTTGCTGGTAGTGGGTTCTAGTTGAAAAATGTCTCATCTATACTTGTCTGATTGAAAAATTCACTTTTTGTCATCCAAAACAAAAAGAGTAAAGGTCATTATTGACTTTCATGAGATACAAAACTCCAGATTAATCAACAACATAATGTCCATTTGAGAATCA
>SNQJ01S0046856.1:0-48504 GCA_010110895.2 Picea sitchensis
CATTTATGCAGGGATGGAAGGCGGGAAAAGTAGTCGATGGGGCAACAGGACAAGGGAGTGAGGGCGCAGCGTGGATGAAGGATGCAATAGGGTGATAGGGGATTGAGCGACAAGAATGGAGGGAGGAAGCGGAATCACCTGAGTCATATTTCATCATCACGGGAGAGACGCCAAATCAACAGTCGAAGAATCGATTCGCCTGTAATTATAGGACCCCAACAGGGCACAATTGAGTATAACAGGAAAATTCAGAAAGTTGTAAATTTTAGCTCAAAACCCAAAATGATGCACAAGTACAATCATTGGAAATTTAATTCAGAGGAGATTACATCCGAAGGCTCTCAATATGGATTAGTACATCAATATTCTTCATAAATTGAGATGAAGAAGTATATGTAGCCTAATTAATTTAAAAAAAAATTGATATGCATAATTTCTAATAGTAATTGTTACATGCACGTTTTTGTAGAATTAAGGGTATAAGAAAAACATATCAAGTTCATAAATGAGGACTAGAGAGATGGATGATGCACAAGGTTCTTACAACCATGAAGATGAAATCAAAGGATTACATATCAGCCTAGGAAATGCAGAAATTGAGTCCAATGGACATAGAAGTAGGGTAGAGTATGTGAAGTTGGCTAAGACAATGAAGAGATTGCAAAGGGAAGTGAAAAGCTACAAAGAAGAAAATGAAAGGTTGATAAGAGCTCAGGAGGAGAAAAATCAAATTAATACCCAGCTGCTACAAAGTCTGAATAATTTGCAAAGACAACCCAATAAATATTTTGGCACAAAACATGCAAGGACATCCATATCTCATGATAGGTGAGATGACCACATGGGATCTAGGCACTAAAGGAGTGCTAGTAGACATCATCATTCACCAGAACATTCAACTATAAGAGAATGTGCATTTTTAGGATCAAAGAGCATCCTAAGTGTGTTCCCTGTCAGACGTCAGAGGAGGAGGTTTGATTTGGATATTTTTCAAGGATATCTTAGGAAGCTCAAGCCACCACCATTTGATGGAGAGCATAGGAAGGGTGAAGTTGCTAAAGCCTATTTATTGGGCATGAGAAAATATTTTCAGCTACATAATTATTCATCAAATTTGGAAGAAAGGATTTCCATATATCATCTTCAGATGAAAGATTTCATGTGGTGGGACCAGATAAAGAAAGTCAAGAATGTGGATGAGAAGATAATTTCTTGGAAGTAGTTCAATAAATACATCCAATAGAAATACTTGTCAGAACATTATTATGACAAGAAGATGCAAGAAATCTTTGAGCTCAAGCTAGGAAGCATGACTATGGAAGAGCATGACAAGAAATTTATGGAGCTTTTGAGGTATGTGAATTTCATCAAGGATGAGAAGGTAAAAATTTAGAGTTTCTTGAGTGGTTTTTCATCATTATACAAGCATAAAATCTAGTTTGATGAGCCTAGGACTTTGAAGGAATCCATAACGAATGTTGAATATTTGTATGAGCATAATAAGGGAAGACTAGCTTTTCAAAAATCTTGGGACAATAAGAAGAAAGGCAAGATGGATCAAAGGAATAAAGGATCTAATATATATTTCTTTAAGAACAAATCCCAAGCACATCAGCAAGGGAATCCAGCATAATATGAACCTAAGATGATAAATTCCATGGGGAGTAAGCCAAGACAACAACTCATAAAGTGTTGGGGATGTGAAGGAGAACATGTATAAAGATTTTCCTCACAAGGGAGAAAGGATGAGGATCGTCCACAACTTTCAGGATGTGGATATAGTGGAAGACATGGGCAAGAGTGTGCAAAGGATATAAACAACCTTGGATAATAGACAAGCAGATTATCAATCCCACATGATTGAAGTGGAAGGTAATATTGATAATCATCATATATTTATTCGGTAGATTATAGGGCTAGTCATAGCTATATAGATCCTAATCTGGTTGACATATTTAAATTGAAGAGATGTAAGCATGACAAGTTTTGGTTGGTTCAAATAATTATTGGAACCAAGAGAAGAATTAATGAGCTTGCCAAGGATTGCCTATTGAACATGAATGGAATCAGCACTAAGGCAGATTTGAACATCATATCACTTGGGTCATATGATTGTTTGATTGGTATGGACTAGTTGGACAAGCATCATGTTGTCCTAGTTGGTTACAACAAGGTTTTGATGTGCCTTGATGAGGAAGGGAATTTTAGGATAGGCCAAGGCATTCCAACACCTATATCTATCAAATAAATTCCAAAATTGCAGTTGAAAATAAGTTTCAGGAAAGGATGTCAAATATATGCAGCACATATGGAAGATTCAGCTAAGGATAAGGTGCCAAATATTGAAGATTATCCAATGTCAAAGAAAATGAAGATGTGTTTGGGGAATTTCCAGGATTTCCACCAAAGAGAGACATTAAATTCTTTATTGACTTAATTCCTAGAGCTACCTCGATTTTCAAGACTCTTTACAGAATGAGCACACCAGAGTTGAAAGAGTTGCATATGCAACTAGAAGGGTTGTTGAAGAAGGAGTACATATGCCAAAGTGTCTCACCTTGGGGTGCCCCAAGGATTTTTGTGAAGAAAGAGGATGGAACTATGAGGCTATGTATTGACTTCAGATAATTGAATAAGGTTACTCTAAATAAAAAGTATCCTCTGCCAAGGATCGATGATCTTTTTTGTTAGTTGAAAGGAGAAAACATATTTTCCAAAATTGACCTGAGATCGAGATACCATCATTTTAGAATAAGAGAATAATATACTATAAAGACAAACTTCTAGACAAGGTATGGACATTATGAGTTTGTAGTAGTAGCATTGTAGTAGGTGTGTTCAGATATTACCCAGACAAATTTGTTATTGTCTTCTTGGATGATATCCTTATCTACTCCAAGATAGAGGAGGAGCATGAAAAACACTTGAGGATGGTGTTATAAGTGTTGAGAGAGAACCAATTGTATGCCAAGTTGAGCAAGTGAACTTTCTGTCAGAGAAAAATTCACTATTTGGGCTGTGTTATATCATAAGAGGGAATAGTAGTGGACCCGGAAAAGATTAAGGCAATCAAAGAATGGCCAACACCAATGACAATGCACCTATTTTGAATATTGCAAATCTAGATGAGGATTTATTTGTGTGCACCGATGCATATAAAGGACTTGGTGGAGTCCTTACCCAAAATGGGCATGTCATTTGTTATGAATCAAGGAATCTCAAACAACATGAAATAAATTATGTTACCCTTGACTTGGAGTTTGCAGCTATTGTTCATGCACTGAGAATGTGGAGGCATTATCTCATGGGCAGAAAATTCAAGCTAAGGACATACCATAGTGGTCTGAAATACTTGTTTGAGAAACCAACACTAAATGTCAGATAAACTAGATGGCTGGAATTTCTTAGTGACCATGACTTTGACATCAAACACATCAAGCACATCAAGGGAAAGGGGAATAAAGTGGTTGATGCACTCAATAGGAGGGTGCATGAAATGCATGATACAACCATTATTATGTATAGCTCAGATTTGAAAAGAGGAATTTTGGAAGTTGTAGTATCATATCAAAATTATGTACAAGTTAAAGAAGGATTACAGTAGGGAAACGTACAACTAAAATTTCAAGATTATACGCTAGAAGAGATGGGATCCTCTTGTACAAGAACAAATTTTATGTTGCTAATTCTATAGAGTTGAGAAATTTAGTTCTAAAACATATACACAATGTGCCATACGTTGGACATCCAGGATAGTAGAAGACAATTGCAATTGTAAGAGACCAATATTTTTGGTCTGGAATGAAGAAAGACATGGTAGATTATATAGCCATATGCATGGAATTTCATAAGGTAAAGGATGGGCATAGACATCCAACGTGATTACTACAACCATTGCCCATTCTTGAATGGAAATGGGAAGTTGTTACTATATATTTCATTATCAAATTTCCCAGAACAACAAAGCAAAATTATTCCATTATGGTAGTGGTGGACAAGATTACAAAGATTGCACATTTTATTCCAATCAAGATGACTCACAAGCTAGCCAACATTGCATAAATTTACATGAAATAAATTGCCAGGCTACATGCGGTGCCCAAGGAAATAGTGTTCGACAAAGATCCCAAATTCACATCTAATTTTTGGAGAGGGTTATTTAAAGGATTTGGGACAAATTTAAATTACAACACATCATATCATCCAGATTCAAATGGACMTACAAAGAGGGTCAACCAAATAATTGAAGATATGCTTAGAATGAATGTCATGGAAAATTCTTCCAAGTGGGAAGACTATCTTCAATTAGTTGAGTTTTATTACAAAAATGGGCATCATGCATAATTGAAGATAAACCTATTTGAAGATGAGCCTATTTGAAGCCTTGTATGGTAGAAAATGAAACAAACCAATGAGATCGGATAACCCAACAAACAGAGTTGTTATTGGGATAGAACTGATGGGATAAATGGAAGAGAATATGGTAAATATCAGATAGAATTTAAAGGTATATCAAGATAGGAAAAAGAGATATGTGAATAAAGGCAAGCCACATAGGGAATTCAGAGTGGGAAAGCATGTGTTTTTAAATGTAAAGGCTAAAAGGAGCTCACTAAAACTGGGAAGCCCAAAGTTGGCAATGAGATATTATGGGTCATTTGAAGTCCTAGGTAGAATAGGCCCAGTTACATGCATGCTTTCATTTCCTACATCCATGAGAATTCATAATGTGTTTCATGTTTCTTTATTGAAGAAGTATGTGCCTCATCCTAACCATGTGATTGATTGGACTGCAATCCAGGTGGAGCACGAAGGGGACTTTCGGGTGGAGCTAGTGCACATTCTAGACTGGAAATTCAAAGTGCTCAGGAACTGAGCCATCGGCCCAGTAAAGGTCCAATGGACTTGTTATGATCCTGAAGACTCCATGTGGGAGCACAAGGAGACCATGCCGGAGGACTATTCACAATTTTTTGCAAATTTTGTATAAATTTGAATATGCATTTGTATACAAGTGTACAAAGACTTCATTTTGGCAGCTGGAGTTCCTATAGACACAACCTTGAGACTTCCTATCTGACTTTTTTTAGAGCTCCGGAAGGAAATTGGGACAACCTAACAAACTGGAGTGCATAAAAGGAGGTACACTTCCTTGGGTTGTGTAAGTTGAGGGGAATGAGAGTTGTTGGTTGGAATTACTATAAGAGTCACTAAACTACGAAGTTATACAGTATTGTGATGTAAAATTTAGTATATATGAACATGTACACCAGTATGGTGATGTGCACAGAGGAAGGTGCAAAATGTAAGGGGAGGGGAATGTAACACCTCAATTTTTAATCCCCGAATTAGTGATGTATATTTTTAAATACAATGTATGGTCGTGGACCAAGTGATGTAATATATAAACAATGTACATTGAATATAATAAAATAAAATACATCACATGTTGGAAATGGATAAGGACGAAGTCATGGGGGATACGTTTCCACAAGAGAGGGGGGGCTAAAGGGGGTCCAAGGGGGGTGTATCCCACATGCCTAATAAACCAAAACCACTTTTCTAAATTACTTTATTATTAGTATTTACCTCCTTTTACTTATCAAAGAAATCATTAAATGCATGTAAGAGGTTGGTGGGAAAAGTCATCTCACCTAGTTATTGAAGAATGGGATAAGTACATGCATGTAAGAGGAAGGCGGAAGAGTCATTGCACCTTGTTGGCATAGGGGTAGACCCAAGGTTCAACGCTTCAACAACGCACCAACAAAACTCTAACTACCAGCCCTTTCGGCAACACCTGCGAAGCAGATGAAATCTCACCCGAGGTAGAGGCAGGGGGGGTTGCAAGACTCAAGTGTCTACAACCAATCTGGGACATAGATATATGATTACAACACTTAATAGAGCACTTAGCCAATAACATGCATTAGTTCTTGAACCTTATTCACATCGCAGGTTAAACCCTTATTACAGATCAGCGCAGTAACAATACAAATCAAGTACTTTTCATCACTTAGCACATAGCGTTAAATCAGATCTAGCATTCAATTACCATCAATAGAGCACTAAGAATCCATCTATCTATTCAACATACATAAAGATTGACGTGATAATAAATAAACAGCATAAATAACATTCACAACATCGTACAAAGTACATCAAACATAGGATATACGTGGTTCACCCCAGTGTGGGGCTACGTCCACCAACTTCTTCTTCTTCTTTATTAGTCTTCAAGCCTCTTACATTCGTCTGCTCCTGTGCACAAATCCACAGATCCCAACTTCGCAGTGGATAGGTGATCTGCGCACAATGCACTAGATCCACCTTCCTCAAAATCAGGTCAAGGCAAAGAGCCAACTTCTTAATAGCACAAATCACTTACAACTTCTTGCACCAAGCCAAAATCAACCTATTATGCACATAGACACTAGTAGGCATGCACTAAGCCAATCGCCCTCTACATTGATTAGCTACTACTTATTTATACATTTACAAAGAGGCCTAATCATGGGTAAACCCATGGGTCGACATCCCAAAACCCTAATAAAAAAACCCTAATGAACCCCTTGTTGGGTCCACAAAACAAGTGAGATCCCACGATCTCCACTTCACCTGGGCGCTCCATATTCGTCCAGCCTATCTAAGTCCCAAAAGTGGTCAAACATGACCAATGTTTCCTCACAACTTGGTCAAGGGCCAATAGGCCCCCAACACTCATATGTGACTCGTCCCAAGACACTCAGATCTGGGCAGTGTTTCTTTGAAGGCCTCGAGATTAGCTCGAGCTGCCTCGACTTGTTGCTTTTCTAAAGCATCCAACTTGGAGAACTCCTGAATCACTTGCTTTGTAACAGGCCATTCTAGGCGTTGTTCCATTGTCGCAACTACTTGGTCTAGCTGCGAGCCTTGGCCTTCAATCTCTTCAAAAAGCGTGCAGGCTTCGTCCTGCACCGACTGGAGTCTCTGTGTCACCTCCATGACTTTGCTCTAGATGGAAATGACATGTTGTTGAACTGCATGTTGCTCCTGTGATCGCTTCATTTTCTCAACTGCGGTAAGAAGCTTCATCTGTGCTTGCACGGTGGATGCCTACTGCTTTTCCTCCTGAAGTTGTGCTTCCAGTTTCTTTAGCTCTGGATCTTCTGCAAGGTGCTCATAGGTTTGCGCACTCCAATCACTCAGTTTATTACACTATGAGGTGAGTGCCCTGATTCTTTCTATTGCGCTTTTGGTGATTTCTTCCCTCTGATCACGCACTTCTCATGGAGTGCTTGGCACTGCTTGGATTTCTAGCTCCATTACTCTTGCTTGAAGAGTGGCTTCGGCGAGCTTCCCCACTTGTATCTCGACTGAATCTTCTTCCTCCTGTGCCAAGCCTGGCACAAAGAGAAGTTATTTAGTCACTGCTTCTTTAACCAGAGTCTACTCTGTGAGAAGCTGGTCTTTTTCTTTCTACATCCTCGCTTTGTCCTCCTCGAACATCGCCTGAATTTCATCTTTCTCCTTCTGCACAGCTTGAAGTTTCTCTAAGACCCCCTCCTTTTATTGCTTCAAGGCTTTTGTAGCCTGCTCCTTTTCTTCTTGGGCTTGATGAAGTCGAGCCTCTGTTTCATATGCTAACCTTCGTAATTGGGCGAGTTGATCCCCCAATTCTACAATCTTGGACGAGGGAGGCGTAGTAGGTACTGCGCGACTTGAATAGATGGCTTGTTGTATCTCCCTCAGCTCCTTCTCGATTCTATCATACATCGTCTCCTTCTTTGATCCATGTATCTGCAATATATCCTCTGAAGCATATTCTATGGCTGCGATGATGAGATCGACATCGTCCACTATGAGCACATTCTTTCACTGGGGTTTATTGGCTCGGGTCTTCTTTCTTGCTGAGGGTTTCTGCAGAGAAACCTTCCTTTTCTTTGATGTTCCGGCCTCTGTAAGGGGATCCATCGGTGGTGTAACTTTGCCTATTTCTTGCTTATCTCCTTCTTCCCTTCCTTCTTCTTGGTTCACTTCGTCTCCTCCTCCTCCTCCTGTGGGTGAATCAGGCCTACTTTGCTCTGATGCGTTGTCCTCCTCATCAGTTTTTATTTTCTGCACTTCCTCCTTTTTCTTCTTTTCTTCGTGCTAGCCTGTCCATCATGCTTGACCCAGGTGACCAATGGACTGCCTATGATGTCAGGTTCGGAGAGTTATGCATCTTCCACTGGTACAAGTAACTCTGTTGGCCATTCTTTGGTGATCTCCTCCATGTCTTCGTCGGTCAGCTTGTATTAGGACTGCAACTCCTCCTTACTTTCAACCCTGCGCGCAGTGATGTAGATAAAGTGTCGATCTACGTGAAACTTTGCTAGCGGCCTGTACTGATGCAAAGTGTTGGGTGTGATTTGTGGGAATGCTTCAATAGCATGCTTCAACTGTAGGTAGTAAGTTTGGAACACCGGGTTCGATTGCCACTGCTTCGCCATTTTATTTGTATACCACAAGGTGGAGAACCTTGCGGCCAACGGCTCCAATGGATCAACTTCTGGGAAGGCTGCTCCTTCCGGCATTTGCTAAGTAACAAATGCGATCAATACCAGTACCCAACTAAAATGAAACTCATATCCCTGATCTTGCGCTTCACGACAGTCCTTCTCCAACTCATTGATGAGGTAACTCACCCAGTTCATTTGAATTCCTTCTACGCACTTCTCTGTGAGGTTTACTACAAATCCAGTGACCTATGTCGGATGGTTCTTTCTGATGATCTTTCCAGCTATAAGATGAAAAGCTAGGTGCACTGTGCCATCCTGAATGGAGGCTACCTTATAGCTTTGCTTTCCCTTTTCTACATCGCCATAATCATCCTTTATGCGCTATGCCAGGGAGCGATCTGAAGTCTTCCCTGGGTAGAACTGCTGAGGGTCTGGTCCCTGCATGCTCAATCATGTGATGAGATGGATCAGCGTCGGATCCACAGTGACGTGCCTATCAAGCCAAAGATACCCTCCATGGTAGCACAACAGGAGGAGTTTAACGCAAGCGTTAACCTCCTGATGTCGGTCAAAGTGGGGAATCTTCATTAAATTCAGGATCGTGGATTGCGCGATCTCCTTTATCCATGGCTGGGAGACTATGTGTGGCTTCTTCCCAGTCATCTTCATCATATGTGGTGCGAGGATCGCATAATTCTTTCTGTCTCTGAGGTTGAGTTCATTGTTCTTCAGAGTTGGGATGTGTCCTAACTAGGTTCTGACTATGCGTATCCCCTTCGGGATGTACGCAGTGATCAATGTGTACTCAAAATCCTGTGGGATGTTGTCGCGGTTAACCACGCCAGCCAGAGGCAGGATGTAGTTCTGCAAGACCGACAGGATCTGCTTCGTGTTAGCCAGATCATCATGGTGCTTTCTTCGTTTCTCTGTCGCGGTTCATCTAGAACGACGTGCAGTCGAAGGGGATGCTTGCAATCCTCCAGTCGATGATGCCTGTAATCCTATGGACATGACTCTCTCAGCCATGACATCTAAGAGAATATCATCCATTGACTTTTCTAACGCGCTATGTTCTCTCGACATTCACACTCGTAATCAAATAAATCGGGTCGGTGAGCGGACAAGCAAGGTAATAACACATATGGTGAGGTCTAGAGAGAACAGTGTGGTATACAATCAATGCTCTTCTAGCTCGGATATCATGGTTTGCAAAAACTGGTCCTGGCGCAGCGTCCGACAGGTTAAATAAGCATAGTCATAATGGATTCCTCTAACGGGTAGGAATGTGTCCATCAATGCGCATTCGTCCATTATGGTGCGGTCTCAACGGTCCAATGGTGTTCTTTCTGTCAACTGCATTTCTAGCCATTCTGGAGCGTTATTCTAACGGTTGGGGCACCTCCAACGGTCATATAGCTTCGTCGTGGCGAAGTATCATTCTGTGTGGTTATGTTATTCCAGCGAGGTTCAAGTTCTGCATATATGTCTCCTGCGAAGTCTTCTCGGGGACTTCCTATAGTTTTTCTAACTTGGCTTTCTTCTTACTAAGCTTCCTTGCCTTCTTTCCTACGATCTGAGTCTCTAGATTCCTCTTTCCATTCTTATTCTTTCTTAGCATAGTGACTTCGCATTGTTGACATGCTCTCAAGGGGTCGAAAGGTAATATCTCTTTGCTTACTAGGTTATGGGTGGACACACTTTCTTCTTGCATGGATAGGTCCTTCAAACCTTCTTGTGTTCTTTCAACTTCGATAGCTAATTTTCTTTCATTCTGTTGCTTCGACTCAACTTCTCGTTCTTCTATTAGTCGCTCTAGTTTTTTGGCTATAAGGTCCCTTAGTTCTTGCTTTTTATTTTATGTAGCTTCCTCTTCTGTTTTCCTTCTGATCTGATCTTCCTCAATCCAAGCCTTTCCTAACAAAAGGGGGAAAGGGGCATTGTTCTCAACAAACCTAATAACTTCAAATTATTCTTCAGTCGATGTTCCATGAACAATCATAGGTATATTAGTAACTCTTCCACATAGAGTTATCATCTTTCCTTTAAACAATCCTATCCTTCCCAATGAAGGTATCATAGCAAGCTTTCCCAAAATTTCCCAAGTGCTTTCTAGCATAATGTTCACATGTTTTTCCTCATCCAATACACATTATATGTGGAAGTCTTATATTCTTGTAACTATGCGTTGTTTCTCTTTCAGGATCTCTGGTAAACTGATGTCTCTGTGATCATTCATTACTTCTTTTAACTGTATTAACATAGTCTCTGATTCTTTTTCTGTATGATTCTTTAAGATATCATTTTCTTGACTCATAGACATCTTTTCAACTTTATCAATCATTCTTGGGAAATCCTCAACCTCATGACCAATAGCTTTACAACAAAGACAAAGAGGGATTTTACCAGGGCATTCCTTAGCAAGATGTCCCAGCCTTCTGCAATTATAACACAGTGTTAATCCTCTCTTTATTTTAAATGATCCCCAACCTCTCATGTACTATGCACTGGGATCACAGTGTTGGACCTGTAATCTGCAAAATTTCTTTCTAAGTTCTTGCATCCACTTATTAGTCCAAAAATTCTTTCTATGCATAGGAATAACATATCTTTCTCTATTTCTTTAAAATTCATTTAGATCCACTCTTTCTTCTAACTATTCCCTAGCTTTCAGACTAGGACACGACCTATCAAACATACCTAGATTCATACTTTCGAAGCAAAATTTTTTACTTATCTTACCTTTTACCAGAGAAAAAAGCTTTAAGATCTTACCTCTTTTCTTCAAATCTAGTTCCTTTATTAGCACACAGCTTCACAAGTCAAGTATAATAATGCACACTACAGCAACAGATATACGCACAGAGCTTTCTCTTTTCTTTAGTTCCCAGCAATCACAGTTTCAAGTCCCAGAAATGGAACCATTTGTTGGGACAGGGGAAAACCCATAGTTCAACGCTTCAACAGTGCACCAACAAAACCCTAACTACCAGCCCTTTCGGCAACACCTATGAAGGAGATGAAGTCTCACCCGAGGTAGAGGCAGGGGGGGTTGCAAGACTCAGGTGTCTACAACCAATATGGGATATAGATCTGTGATTACAACACTCAATAGATCACTTAGCGAATAACATGCATTAGTTCTTGAACCTTATTCACATCGCAGGTTAAACCCTTATTACAGATCAGCGAAGTAACAATATAGATCAACTACTTTTCATCACTTAGCACATAGCGTTAAATCAGATCTAACATTCATTTACCATCAATAGAGCACTAAGCATCCATCTATCTATTCAACATACATAAAGATCGATGTGCTAATAGATAAACAACATAAATAAGATTCACAACATCGCACAAAGCACATCAAACACAGGATATACGTGGTTCACCCCAGTGTGGGGCTACATCCACCAACTTCTTCTTCTTCTTTATTAGTCTTCAAGCCTCTTACATTCGTCTTCTCCTGTGCACAAAGACACAGATCCCAACTTCGCAGTGAACAGGTGATCTGCACACAACGCACTAGATCCACCTTCCTCAAAATTAGGTCAAGGCACAGAGCCAACTCGTTAATAGCACAAAGCACTTACAACTTCTTGCACCAAGCCAAAATCAACCTATTATGCACATAAACACTAGTAGTCATGCACTAAACTAATCACCCTCTACATTTCTTAGATACTACTTATTTATACATTTGCAAAGAGGCCTAATCATGGGTAAACCCGTGGGCTACAATCCCAAAACCCTTATACAAAAACCCTAATGAACCCCTTGCTAGGTCCACAAAACAAGTGAGATCCCGTGATCTCCACTTCGCCTGGGCGCTCCATATTCGTCCAGCCTGTCGAAGTCCCAAAAGTGGTTAAACACAACCAATGTTTCCTCACAACTTGGTCAAGGGCCAACACACCTAGTTATTATATAATGGGTTGGGTAAAATATTTTCAGGAAGTGTGAAATTCAAAGCATGCATAGGAGAATAAATGGAAATTTGAGTATAGAGAGATTGTAGTTTTAACAGCTGGGGACAGGAGAGGAAAAGAGAGTTATGGGTGTTGGGAAAAGAGGGAAGCCATAGTAGGTGTTGAGGACATCTTGATAGTGTTGGAAAATGCATAGCGAGTTAGGTTATTAAGCATGCAAGTGATTCTTTGTTAAGGAAAATACCCAAGAACAAGTGAAATTATTGTTGTAAGCATTATTGTTACAAATAGAATTCCTAGAGTCCCCAACTAGGATATTTTTTGGCCAATCCTTGGAGGGAATTCAGATAGTTCGAGGGACTACATGGGTTGAGGGGAAAGGGACCAAGTGGATTGGATTTTTTGTAGGAAATATCCTGCTATGAGTTTTACTAGGTATTGGGTTATTTAGTGGGCAATAGCCATACATAAGATCCATTCTTTCTTGTGGATTCATAGACCCATCTTGAGGTGACCCGATTCTAAGAGAACTAGAGAAATAGATTCTATGGTTGGGTGGAATGTCTGTCGTTTGCAGCCAGTTGTGTATATTGTTCATTAAGATAAGTGTTTCAATCACTATTCTTATTTACATTTTAATGTTATGCTTAAATGTTTTGTTTTATTATTGCATTTTACTCTGTGTTATGAGTGTTTTTATGTTGTTGTGTATGATTAAATGGGATACATGAAAGATTTTTAAATTAATGATAGTTACATGGGCGTTTTTATCATGAGGCATGCATTTATTTGTAATGGGTATCAAAGTATTATTTTTTGCATGGTAATGGGTACATTACATCTCCTCCCCTATATTAATTCAAATAATTTTTTTAAGAGGATATCACTTATTTTAGCATATATTGTGGAAGGAAGAGGATTTTTTACCCTATTTTAAATCTAAATTCTTTTGCATACCTTGAATGATTAAACCACGATGACATAGATTTCATTTTTGTTTTAATCAAACTTGGATAATATGAATTGTGTTTTTCTTTCTATGTGTAAAATCTAACATATTTGAGCATAAGTAAAAATATCCAACTAAGCCAACTCAAAATTTTCCTTAAGGAATCTGTCGAAGGAATTGTTGATGTCTTTAAGTGCTAAAGGATTCCAAAAGGGAAGTGGTAGATTTGGTAGGCGAACCTAAACTGATATTTTACATAAAATCATAGTGGAGGGGTCGTGTTAGAGTCCTATAGTTCATAGTATCAAATGGTTATTGAATATATTTTCTTGTAGTGATTTTATATTGTAAATAATATTACATTCTGCAAATGATTTCCAAAATAAAAAGAAAAGGATAAAAAATAATGTAAATGAAAAGAGGGTAGAAAAGAAGATAAAAAAGGAGAAAAGAAAATAAAAATAAAACAAGAAAAACAAGAAAACCCCATGAAAATAAACATAAGTTTGAATCATACAGTTTAATCATGATCAAACAATTTTCAATTTATGTTGTTAGATTAGAGATTAATTTTAGCCAAACTATTTAATATTGGATAAAATAGTTAGGTAGAGGAAGAAATTAATCCAATTGTTTAAGCTAGATTAATTAGTTAGATGCATAGGATAAAATATAGGTTCGATAATTTTTCCCTTTAGAGAAAATTAAACAGGGTATGCACATTAAAATGCACCCTAAGTTGATGAAAATAAGTTAGATTAGTATAGGAAAAAATAAAATGAGAATGTAAGGGTTTCAAAAGAAAATATTTTGCTTTATGGCGCATATTTTTTAACCAAAGTCGGAAAATTGACAAGACAATTTGTCTTGTAGCGCAGATATTCCTCGGCAACATCTTCCCTTTCCCGATCGATGGCCATCATTTGTTCCCCCCCTGACCTACTTGCCTTTCTTGGCAAAGGAGGGGGTGCGAAAAGTTGGTTTCCCCGCTCCGGCCCCACCTAACATGTTACTCCCTCGTTGTTTCACACCCCCCCTCTTAAATCCACCTAACTCACTCATGATACCGCCCACTCCCTCGCTACTTCCCCTCTCCCTACATGACACATGTCCCCACACCTCCTATCTGTTAGCAAATTAACCCCTTCCCCCATGATCGTTAGTTGTCCCGTAACAATCTTGTGCCCTATGTCCCGCACCCTAATGGATATCCCCGCACATACAAAAAACCATGTTTTCCCCCCGTTACACTATTTGTTGGCCGAGAACCCATGAAGATCGACCCCCCCCCCCCCCCCCCCCGTTACACTATTTGTTGACTGAGAACCCATGAAGATCGAGCAAAGCTTGTTGTCATACTACCACTACCATCACTTACCTTCAACTGACGAGCTATTTTCTCAGTAATTACAACATTGATAACATATTATATTGTCAGTTTCTCAATTATGGCTCCCAAAGGAAAGTCTTTCGACACCTCTGAAAATCCAATGGTTCCCCCTCCAATTGACCTTGACCACATTCCTCTGGCAGAAAAATTTTATAAAGTTGCACAGCCTAAGTGTGAATTCGACTTATTCGAAGTACATTGTTGGCTGAAGAATAATTTCCTTGACCAGAGTGATGAAATTGGACTCTGGGAATCCAATTTACCCCTCTACGTGTTTCCCAAAACCTACCCTTTCCCTGAATTCGTCCTTAAATGCCAAGCTAGTTATCGGCCAAGCCAAAGAGCCATTACATCTCGCAATGGTGAAATTTTGTTTACAATTACTCCTGAGACCATTAACCGAACGTTGCAGATCCCTCAAAACAACTCCACCACCCCTTTCTTTGTTGAAGCCCTAAATGAATTATATCATAAATTGAGATTTTCCCAGAGAGCCCAAATTTTTTAAATTTTCCTCCTTGAAGATGCCCAACTGCCTAAAAAAAAACCACCATACCCCTCTTATATTTTCCCAGAGAAGGCTAATCAGATTATCTCCATGCTCTCATGTATATTAGGTTATTATTTTGATGAATGGGTAGATGAACCTATTTTAGGTTTTCTATCCATTTTCTCTACAGAAGAAAAGGTTTCTATGAACTTCAATTTCAGTCAATTCTTGGTTGACAACATTCATGAACAATTTCTTAAGTTTCAAACTGAAGGAATGTTCAAGTATTCATCAATTTTGGTTTACATGTTCATATTCTATCAAGCAGACAGGTTCCCTTTCGCACCCCAGAAGATAAATGAACAAGGAAGCTCACAGTCAGTCATATTTTGGACTTCATTGGTGAGAAATAACTCAGTGGAGTAAAGTTTCAAATATTTTATTGATCAGTTCATTTATCCAGCTACTTGTTTACTGAGCAGCAGTACAGAACCCAGGGTTGGTGAAGAAATTCAGAAGGTTTTACGTATAACCGAGCTGGCCAAGACAGGTGACTAGTATTTATACAAGAATTATACAAAAATAAGGGTGTATGGATGTGAGTTTCCACCATACAGGTTTCCTAAATGCCTCCCAATGAGGATTTTTGCATTGGAGTACATAAGACAGATGATAAATTCAGATGAAATCCACTTTGTAGCAGCCAAGAAGAAATCTCAGTTCAGAATTAAAACTCAGATAGGACCATTTATTTGCAACAACAGAGCAACAGGTGAAGAAGCAGACATCCTCTTAAAACAGATGAATTTTCCTCTTAGCTTTACTTGGTCATATGACCCTTTTGGCATTATTTCTGAGCTGAGGACCAAACAAAAGACCACTCCCTATGTGCATACACAAAGGTCAGAGATTGAAAAATACATGAACCGGGCTGAGTGGGAAGAGAAAACCTTGCAAGAATAAGAAGAAGAGATTTTGTTTATGACCACTTCATATACCATCACACCTCAGAAACAAGCAGAGAAAATATCAAGGAAGGAAGACACTCCTTCAATCACATAGGTCTCAGCAGATGATTTTCAAATATATAGGAACAAGACTAAAACCATTCCTACAACAGGTTTTCTTAAAGAGGGAGAAATGCAGTCTACAATAATCTTGGAAGGACCACACTCTTCAGCATAGTTAGCCAGTTTATTTACAGGATATCCATCATCATCATCTTCACAAAGGAATCTGTAAATAACTCTAACATCTGAATCAATTCATGGAGAAAAGGAGTCAAATATTTTTTATAAGTATAAGGAAATCAAGCAAAAGAATGAACTTCTCAAAAGCAGTACTTATACTCAATTTTGGAAACAAACTTCTATTGCTCAGCACATACTTTTGTCATCTTTTTACACAGAGAAGGGAAGAATGCAAATGGAATTTTTATAGGCATAGGTCCCCTATCCAAAGACAGTAGTTGATTACAAGAAGACTTCATTTGAATTTGATATAAAGGATGTCCATCCTATTGATCAGATGGATATGCATAGACAGACAGAGGAGATGATTTTTTCAAACCTGAAAAACACTTCAATGATAGCTTCCAAATTACAGGTATCACTGACTAACATCCAGTCTCAATTGAATATTGAAAATATCTCTTCTTTGTCCAAGGATAATAAGATAAAATCATTATAGGAATTAGTACTCAAGATTAGATATGACCCAACTAATGTCAAATCAGCAGAAGATTTGATTAAGAAGAAGAATTTTGACATAGAATCACTTAGGAAACAGTTGAAACTACCAGCAACAGAGGATTCACAAACTAAAGACGTGGCTGAGATAGAGATCCAAAAAGAAGAAATGCTCAAATTAATTATGGAGCAAAATGCACAGATTAGGGAAATGGAAGCAGAGATGGATAAGTTGATCAAGGAAAAAGAGAAGAATGTACATTTGGACATAATTCCACTAGATACAGTGCCCCTGACAGGGATAAGAACAACAGAAGTCTATACATCAACATCAACCCCAGCACAAACTTTAGATGCCTCAAATAAATTGGTGAAATCTATGGAGGACATGTCCATACAAGGAGTAGAAATCAAAAAGTTACAGGAAGAAGTAAATTCATTACAGGAATAGAAATCAATGATCTAGACTTGTCATCAGGCTTAAATACATAAGTATCAGAGGCTCAGCCAACGACTACAATATTTAGGAAAAGAAACAGTCGTGGCTAATACCTTAGCCCAAGCTAAGGAAAATATATGGATATACATCAATAAATCCATGACAAATATTTGGCCTTCTATACAGATTATCTTTGAGAAGCATGAGTTAATTCAGAAAGCTAGAGGATCCATTGAAATAATTAAGGAAGAATTGGGAGAAAATTCAATAGAAGCCACAGATCTCATCAGGTTTCTAAATTCTAAAAACAAACAATAGTTAAAGGAGCTAGAGATAGAAGACAGAACTGAAACTATCCTGGAAATAAAAAAGGTTCTAACTAAGAAAGGCCTCATGTTGCAATTGGAATAAAAATGTCATGTTATGGGCATAGGTGTGCAGAGGTTCTTCAACAAGTTTGAGGTTCTAAACAAGAAAGGACTACCTGGTTATTAGTGTTAAATGACAAGTTAAACACCTTGCCTGATTGTAACCAGAAATTAAAGACAGTGGAAAAAGATAATTCAAAATTCGCAGGAATACAAGGAATCATCATTGGGAAAGTATTCCTGGAAACACTACAGTTTGATTTGAAAAATCAGCATGAGATCCAACACATTTTCATCATCAAACCCACTTTTGTTAAATACACAGAGGTGGATGAAATTTACAGGAAATTACTCAAAATGTCAATCCCAAGTAAAAAAAGGTGGGACAAATTGTGTGAGTTACTTGAGCAAAAGATCGGTTCTACTTTTCAGTAGAAAGGACCAACAGTGAAGCAGAAGTCAAAGGGACAGATCATCAACAGTTTCCATCAAAACAACACTAGAAATCCGAACAGATCTAAAACATTCCTATATTTTTGTAACTAGAGATATAGTTAGTTTAGATATTCCTAAAATATATCCTGATCATTTATGACGGGATCTTTTGTAAATACATGTATAAATACTTCTCATTTCGAAGTATGTAGGGTTGATTTTTGCATCCAAGAAAGCTATTTTGTACGATTCAAGCAGATTTATCACTAATAAAAAAGGGCTCTTTCATAGGATTCTTGTGTCAAACTGTTGGCGAAGTGCATCTATATATGTTTATGTTTTCCTTTCTCTCTTATCATTCTTATGTGTTTCTTATCCTAATTATTCAAAAGAAGGTTGACGAATATAACTTATTTTAATATACTCGGTTTCAGGCTTTGAATAATTTCTATGTTTTCAACTGAAATTAAGTAAAATGAATTCTTAAATGCTCTTTATTTTACTTGATGGAATTCCTTTCATTTATTCTTATTCACTTCATCCAAATTTACAAGATCCAAACAATTTAACTACCTTACCCTGTGAAGAAACTTTATAAAAGGTTGAAACCGATCCCTATTTTAAGAGACAGACTTGATAGCCCAATGGTAATTTAAGCATTTAATTAGCCAAACAATTCAAATCAAACAAACAAATCCTAAACTATCATAACTAGCCTAATATTTTAATCTAAACAAATCTAAATCTTACAGAGAGATCCCTATCTGAAGTTGGCAGGGCTAGATCCCAGCTTCCAAAGTGGTTTTGCAGTTACCTCTATCCTTTATTCTACAACCTCTAGAAATTACAAAGCGATAAAATAGTGGTGACCATACTGGGGAAGAACAAATTTTCAACTTCTACAAAATATTTTCCCTAGTAAGAAAACTTTATTTCTAGAAAATCAAGGATTCAAATCTTTAGAAATAAATGTCCAGAGGTTGTAATCTTTGTAAATAATTAAGTAGTGTGTTTAAAGTTTTAGTTTTGGCTACAAAAATGATTCACACCAGATCTCATCCCGATCCAAAACCTGTAAAAGTTGTAGATGACCGTTAAAAATTGATTAGGAAAAGAAGTTTAGCAGAAAGTCAAGGGAGCAATAGTCCCCCACCTAGGGCAACCTCTCTCCCAGAGAAATTTGTCACAATCTAGGATATTCAGTTTGATCTACCATTTGAGCATAGTCTATTCATAACCAAATCTGAGAGTTTATTGGATTAAACAGTATTAAATCAAGCTATTCTACAACCCGATACATCTGAAATACAATCTCTCGAATCAGATCTTGATCAACAAATCCTCAAAAATTTTGACAAGTTACAATATCTAGCATCAGACTTCGATCAAGATTTACATGAAGACTATATTCAATAAGTTGTTGAACTTTTTTCTCTGATCATTTCCGCATCATCTATTAATTCTCAATTGATTCATCCTACATCTATTGGTCTTGCTTCTTCTATATATTCCACTACTTCTCCAATAACTTCACAGACAGTGATCCAGCCTATTATAGGAGTTCCCGCATCTACACCTTCACCTGCTACCCATCCTCATATACCAATCATGGCAGCAAGATATGCTCCCCTCGTTTTTCCTTTTCCTTTACATAATATTCCCCAAGACTATCAAACTAGGATTCCTCAATTTGATGGCACTGGAAGTATGACTGCACAACAACATGTTGATAATATGAATGACTTTTTTGACTTGTAAGAATTAGATGAGGAAGATATCAAAATGAGATTGTTTTCCCAAAGCTTAAATGGATAAGTCAGGGAATGGTTCAAATTCTTACCAGATGTTAGTCTAAATGACATTACTTCTTTCCACCAATCATTCCTCAATATATGGGAAGTTAAGAAAAATCCACTTCAGATTTTATTTGAATATGAAAGTATTAAAATATCCCCTAGGGAGAGTGTGCAGGATTATTGCACTATATTTAACAATATTTACAATGCAATTCCAACAAACATTAAACCCCCTCAAGGTTTATCTTTGATTAAATTCCCTTATGGTTTTGATGCTAACATGTCTTATCAATTGAGAGAAAGAAACCTTGCAACCTTGGAAGAGATGCAGAGGAATGTTGTGAGTGTAGAGGCCAATCTGTTAGCTAAGAGATCTAGACTTAGAACAGAGAGGAGAGTAACTATAAAATAAGAACAATCTACCTCTTTTGTTGATGAAAAAATAGAATCTTTAATTAGAACCATGGAAAGGATGATGGACAGGTTAGGCATTGCTGATAGGACTCCTCCTAGAGAAAATCAACCTGGCCCCCAAATCAAAAATCCTAATTTTAGGAGAAACCAACCCCAAATCAGACAAAGAGAACAAAGAGGTCCAGATCAACAAATCAGGCCTCCATTTCAAGAAAACTATGTTGATGAAGGGGAAGAAATAGTTGAATACCTTGATGATGTTCAGATCAATTTGATGGGAATAAATTATAAATATTATGTATTTCTCACTCGAGAAGAACAAGATCTTTTCCTGCTTTCACAAACTGAAGTTGATCATGAGGAATCAAAATATTATAAACAAGGTTTTGAAAATGCAATTATGGAGGTCCATAGGCAATATAACCTAAGGAGTAATAAATCAACTGATAATCCTACCAAGAAAACTCTTGATAATTCCACTAAAAAGACAACTGACACATCTGCTAAGAAAATTCCTAACATTCCTCCTAAAAAGAACACAGAAGTTCCAACCAAAAAATCATTTGATATTGTCTCAAAAAAAACTCAAACTGATATTCCCTCTACCAGCCAGCCCAAAGATATTTCACAAAAGGACATTGTTGAGAAACAAGATGTCCCTAACCCAAATAAAACTCAAACATCATTCAACATAGAAAATAAATTAGCAAAACTCAAGATACCCATTCCTCTAACAAAGACCATGAATAAGAATGCATATAGCTCACGAGTGATAAAAGCTCTGAACATAGAGGAAGGTACAGACATAGTAAATGTTACTGATGATCAACCAGAACTATTATTTGAGCCCGAAGTTGATGGAAAATCCAAAAATGGAACTATACCCCCATTCTACATCAGTTTAAACATTCATGACAAAACTCTGCACAATGCAATACTTGACTCTGGTGCTTCCCATAACCTTATGCCTAAGGTTGTTATGGAAAAATTAGGACTTGATATCACTAGACCATACAAAGATTTGTATTCTTTTGATTCAAGTAAACTAAAATGCATAGGTCTCATTAAAGATTTGTGTATTACTTTATCACAAATACAATCCAAGAGCTTGGTAATGGGCATATTTGTTGCTGATATACCTCCTAAATATGGCATGGTGTTGTCTCGCTCATGGGGAGCTCAGTTACAAGGAACCCTTCAACTGGACATGACTTATGCTACCATTCCATTGTTTGGTCAACATAGGAGATTATATAGGGAAACATTGATGAAATACATGGTCAGTAGTCAGGATAAACCACACAATTATCCATTATGTTTTGTTCATTCAAACCTTGATTCTTTTATTGTGTACAATGATGGAGACATAGGAAAACAAATTGCCAATTTAGAAAACAATGTTTATAAAATTGAAGAAAACAAAACAGTTATGGTGGAACCTGATAAACAAAATGAACCTCTATGGAACTTAGATTTTGATGGGGTTGTTAGTAAGGAAGGGTCGAGAGTAGGTGTATGGGTCTTAAATTCAAAAACCAACCACTCAGAAGGACATTCCTATAAGCTAAACTTCCAATGTACCAACAATATAGCTGAATATGAAGCCTTAATCCTAGGGTTACAACTTTTAAAGAAACTTGGTGCCAAGAGAATTTCAATTCGTGGTGACTCTGAACTGATAATAAAACAAATCAAAGGTGAATACTCTACTAAACACCCAACATTGAGAGCTTACAAGAATGTTGTCCTAGATTTTCTAGAATACTTTATTGAGTATGACTTATTAGCCATTCCCAGAGACCAAAACATTCTAGTTGATGGTATGGCTACCTTGGAAAGTACCTGCAAAATACCCTTCCATCCTAGTCACCACTACACAGTTGAAGTAAAGAACAGACTAGTTGTCTCGGATAACATCAGATATTGGTAAGTCTTTGGAAATGATGAACAAATTGAAATTTTTCTACAATCAAAGAATGAATTTGAGTGTGCCAATATAGATGTAGATTTTGATGATGAAGGAGAAAGTGTGGATGAGATAGAATCAAAAGAAATAGATAAAAAAACAAGAAGGATTGGAAATATTGCAATTGAAAGATAATGTTTTTCCTAGAGGGTTATCCCCCTTAGAGGACTTGTTTGATTTTAATGATGTAGCCAAAAAGCCTAAAATTGAACCTACTAGAGTTGAAGTTGAAGACTGCAACATAGGAACTGAACAAGAGCCAAAAATGATTAAACTACCTAAATCTTTATCCCCTATTCAAAAGCATAAATACATAAACTTATTCAAAGAATTCATAGACGTATTTGCATGGAGTTGTGAAGATTTGAAATATTATGACACTATCATTATACAGCATAAAATTCCTATAAAAGAAGACCAAAAACCTTTTAAACGAAAACTTAGGAGGATTAACCCAAGGTTGATGCCTCTAATTGAAAAAGAGGTCAAAAATATGTATGATGCTAAGATCATTGTCCCATTAAGATTTTCTAAGTGGGTATCAAATTTAGTTCCAACTAGAAAAAAGAGTGGAGAAATTAGACTTTGCATTGATTTCAGAAATCTTAATAAAGTCTCTCTCAATGATAACTACCCTTTTCCTAAAATGGATCACATTTTGCAGAAGGTGGTTGGGTCCAGTAGAATTTCCCTATTAGACGGTTCTTCTGGTTATAATCAAGTTTTAGTCCATCCTGAAGACCAAGAAAAAACAACATTTACTACAACTTGGGGTACTTTCATGTATGTGAAAATGCCTTTTGTCTTAATGAATGCTAGAGCTACATTTCAAAGAGCAATGGATATTTCTTTTATGGATGAACTAGGTAGGTTCATAGTTATATATCTTGATTATATCACTGTTTTTTCAAAAACAGATGAAGAACATTTGCTTCACTCGAGAAGAGTCTTTGAAAAATGCAGGAAATTTGGAATTTCCCTCAACCCAAAGAAAACGTTATTTGTCTTAGAAGAAGGCAAACTACTAGGACATGTCATCTCAAAGAATGGAATCAAAATTGATCCTAGCAGAATTGAAGCTATTCTAAAGATAGGTCCTCCTAGGAATATAAAAGAACTCCAATCTTTCATTGGAAAAATAAATTTTCTAAGGAGATTTATCCTCAATCTGGCAGAACTTCTAAGAAATATAACACACATGTTGAAGAAAGAAACTAAAATAAAATGAACTACATAGGCAAAACATTCATTTGATCAAGTAAAACAAGCCTTAACATGAGCCCCTGTGTTGATAAGCCTAATTTCACGAAAGATTTCCTCATTTTCTCATTTGCCTCCGAACATACTATTGCAGCAGTGCTCTTGCAGAAAAATAATGAAGGTCGTGAACAACCTATTGCTTTCTTTAGTAAATCCTTAACAGATGTTGCATTGAAATACAATCTCATGGAAAGGCAAGCATTCACTCTGGTAAAAGCAATCAAATATTTTAGAGTCTACATTCCCCATTCACATATAATTGCTTATGTTCCAAACTATGTGGTGAAAGACATTTTGACCCAAAATAGTCCTGATGGGAAAAGAGGTAAATGGATTGATATTATCCTTGAATATGATATCGAAATCAAACCTACCAAACTCATTAAAGGTCAGGGATTAGCTAAATTAATGGTTGAATATAATTTTCATGCTTTGGATATAAATTTTCTAGCTGCATTGGATGAACAAGAAGAGAAGGTGACTCCACAAGTAACAGAGGATTTTGCAACCTCTCCCTGGCACGCCGACCTGATTTTTGTCTTACATCATTTACAAGCTCCTCCTGGTTTGACCAAGACTAAAGCTAGGTTTCTTAAACTCAAATCTATGAAATTTTTTATTTTAGATGGCAATTTATATTGGAAGGATGCTAGAGGAATTTTACTGAACTATTTACTAAAATATGAGGCTGATAAAATTATGCAAGAATTTCATGAAGGAGATTGTGGTGGAAACTTGAACTGGAAGACTATTGCCAACAAAATCCTAAGAGCTGGTTTTTACTAGCCAACCTTATTTGTAGATGTTCATAAAAAAATTACCTCATGTCGTAACTGTCAAATTTTTTAAGGAAAAAGGAAATTGTTGCCTTTACCCTTGAAACTCCTTTTCAACAGTGGGGTTTGGATTTCATTGGAGAAATTCATCCACCATCTTCAGGCCAGCACAAATAGATCCTTACAGCCACTGACTATTTTACCAAATGGATTGAAGTTGTACCTACAAGGTAATTTATTGATGTTGTGATTATTAAATTTTTAGAAACTAATATTCTTTCAAGATTTGGACGTCCCAGGAAGATCATCATTGATAATGCAACAACATTAAAATCAAAGAATATGGTGGAGTTTTGCAACAAATATCGAATTACTTTAGGGCACTCTACTACCTATTACCCTCAAGGGAATGGATTAGCAGAGTCTTCCAACAAAATTCTGGTTAATATCATCAAAAATATGTTGCAAGATAACAAGAAGTCACGACACAACAAGTTGGTCAATGCATTATGGGCTGACAAACTTACTACTAACAGATCAATTGGCATTTCCCCATAACAATTGGTTTATGGAATGGATGTTGTTTTCCCCACTTCTTTAGGTGTCCCTGTTATGAAAATGTTGCAGGAAGTACAAGCAGAACCTAATGACATCCAAAGGAGAATAAATCAATCCATACAGCTGCAGCAATCCAGAGAAGAAATTTACAATAAAACTCAAGTGATCTAGGAGAACATTAAGAAGATCTATGATAAAAGAACCAAAGCTGATGATTTCCAGATAGGAGACAAGGTGTTTAAATGGGATTCAAGGAAAGAAGAGAAAGTTAAGCATGAAAATTTTGATAATTTATGGAAAGGCCCTTACATAATCCATGCTTACAGAGGAAATAATGCATTCTTGCTTAAGGATATGGATGGATAAGATCTACCAGGTGGACCTGTCAATGGCAGAATGCTCAAGCACTACTTTTCACCGAAATAGAATCATTTCTCACTTAAGATCATTGTAAATACCATTATTTTTTACTGTCATGAGTGGGTGACTCATATCATAAGTTGAATCCCGGAGAGAAGGCCTTAAGCTCCTGATCATTTGTCACCATGTTTTCAACTACAAGAAAATAAATCAGATGCAGAAAATACTGGAGAAGATAATTCAAGTCTACCAGTCACTGGTTCTTGGAACCTCATAGGGAGAGCACCATCCCCAATGGAGCCACTGTTAGAGTCCTATAGTTCATAGTATCAAATGGTGATTGAATATTTTTCTTTCAGTGATTTTATATTGTAAATAATATTACATTCTGCAAATGATTTCCAAAAGAAAAAGATAAAGATAAAAAATAATGTAAATGAAAAGAGGGTAGAAAAGAAAAGGAAAGAAAAGAAAAAAGGAGAAAATAAAATAAAAAGAAAAACAAGAAAACCCCATGAAAAGAAACATAAGTTCGAATCATACAGTTTAATCATGATCAAACAATTTTCAATTTCTGTTGTTAGATTAGAGAATAATTTTAGCCAAAATGTTTAATCTTGGCTAAAATAGTTAGGTAGAGGGAGAAATTAATCCAATTGTTTAAGTTGGATTAATTAGTTAGATGCATAGGACATAATATAGGTTAGATAATTTTTCCCTTCAGAGAAAATTAAACAGGGTCTGCACATTAAAATGCACCCTAAGTTGATGAAAATAAGTTAGATTAGTATAGGAAAAATAAAATGAGAATGCAAAGGTTTCAAAAGAAAATATTTTTCTTTATGGCGCATATTTTTTAACCAAAGTCGGAAAATTGACAAGACAGTTTGTCTTGTAGCGCATAAATTCCATGCAGTTCTTCCCCGACGACATCGTCTCTTTCCTGATCAACAACCATCATTTGTCCCCCCCCCTCCCCCCACCAACCTACCTACCTTTATCGGCGGAGGGGGGGTCCGAAAATTTGTTTTCGCCGCTCCGGCCCCACCTAACGTGGCACTCCCTTGTTGTTTCGCACCCTCCCCCCCCTCCAATTACCACATACCACATACACCCCCTCTGAAATCCACCAAAATCACTCTCGATACCTCTCATTCAACTCACTCTCGTTACCACCCATTCCCTCACTACTTCCCCTCTCCCTACATGACAATTGTCCCCACACCTCCTATATGTTAGCCAATTAACCCCTTCCCCCATGACCTTTAGTTGTCCTGTAACGGTCCCGCACCCTAACAGATATCCCTTCACATATAAAAAACCCATGTTTTCCCCCTCGTTACACTATTTCTTGACTGAGAACCGATGAAGACCGAGCAAAGCTTATTGTCAGACTACCACCGCCATCACTTACCTTCAACTAGCGAGCTATTTTCCTAGTAATTACATCATTGATAACCTATTCTATTGTTAGTTTTTCAATTATGGCTCCCAAAGGCAAGTCTTTCGACACCTCTGAAAATCCAATGGTTCCCCCTCCAATTGACCTTGACCACATTCCTCTAGCAAACAAAGATTATAAAGGTGCAGAGCCTAAGTGTGAATTCGATTTATTCAAATTACACTGGTGGTTGAAGGATAATTTCCTTGACCATAGTGACGAAATTGGACTTTGGGAATCCAATTTACCCCTCTACATGTTTCCCCAAACCTACCATTTCCCTGAATTCGTCCTTAAATGCCAATCTAGTTATCTTCCAAGCCAAAGAGACATTACATTTCGCAATGGTGAAATTTTGTTTACAATTACTCCTGAGACCATTAACCAAATGTTGCAGATCCCTCAAAAAAACTCCACCACCCCTTTCTATGTCAAACCCCTAAATGAATTATATCAGAAATTGACCTTTTCCCAGAGAGCCCAAATTTTTGAAATTTTCCTCCCTAAAGATGCACAACTGCCCAAGAAAAATCCACAATACCCCTCTTCTATTTTCCCAGAGAAGGCTAATCATATTATCTCCATGCTCTCATGTCTATTAGGTTATTATTCTGATGAATGGGTAGATGAACCTATTTTAGGTTTTCTATCCATTTTCTCTACAGAAGAAAAGGTTTCTATGAACTTCAATTTCAGTCAATTCTTGGCTGACAGCATTCATGAACAATTTATTAAGTTTCAAACTAAAGGAATGTTCAAGTATTCATCAATTTTGGTTTACATGTTCATATTCTATCAAGTAAACAGGTTCCCTTTCACACTCCAGAAGCTAAATAAAGAAGGAATCTCACAGTCAGTCATCTTTTCGACTTCATTGGTGAGAAAGAACTCAGTGGAGTACATTTTCAAATATTTTATTGATCAGTTCATTTATCCAATTATTTGTTTACTGAGCAGCAGTATAGAACCCAGGGTTCGTGAAGAAATTCAAAAGGTTTTACATCTAACTGAGAAGGCCAAGACAGGTGACTGGTATTTATACCAGAATTATACAGAAATAAGGGTGTATGGATGTGATCTGCCACCATACAGGTTGCCTAAATACCTCCCAATGAGTATTTTTTCATTGGAGTACATAAGACAGATGATAAATTCAGATGAAATCCACTTTGTAGCAGCCAAGAATAAATCTTAGTTCAGAATTAAAACTCAGATACGACCATTTATTTGCAACAATAGAGCAGCGGGTGAAGAAGCAGACATCCTCTTAAAATAGATGAAGTTTCATCTTAGCTTTACTTGGTCATATGACCCTTTTGGCATTATTTCTAAGCTGAGGAACAGACAGAAGACCACTCCCTATGTGCATACATAAAGGCCAGAGATTGAAAAATACATGAACCAGGCTGAGTGGGAAAAAAATACCTTGCAAGAATTATAAGAACAGCTTTTGTCTATGACCACTTGACAGACCATCACACCTCAGAAAAAAGCAAAGAAAAGATCAAGGAATGAAGACTCTCCTTCAGTCACATAGGTCTCAGCAGATGATTTTCAAATATATAGGAAGAAGACTAAAACCATTCCTACAACAGGTTTTCTTAAAGAAAGAGAAGTGCAGTCTACAATAGTCTTGGAAGGACCACACTCTTCAGCATAGTTAGCTAGTTTATTTACAGGATCTCCATCATCATCGGATTCACAAAGGAATCCAAACACATCTTTAACATCTGAATCAATTCATGGAGAAAAGGAGTCAAATGATTTTGATAAGTATAAGGAAATTAAGCAAAAGAATGAACTTCTCAAAAGCAGTACTTATACTCAATTTTGGAAACAGACTTCTACTGCTCAACACAGACTTTTGTCATCTTTTGACACAGAGAAGGGAAGAATGCAAATGGCATGTTTATAGGCACATTTCCCCTATCCAAATATAGCAACTGATTACAAGAAGACTTCATTTGAATTTGATATAAAGGATGTCCATCCTATTGATCAGATGGATATGCACAGACAGACATGGAAGATGATTTTTTTAACCCTGACAAACACTTCAATGAAAGGTTCCAAATTACAGGTATCACTGACTAATATCCAGTCTCAATTGAATATTGAAAAGATCTCTTCTTTGGCCAAGGATAATAAGATAAAATCATTAGAGGAATTAGTACTCAAGATTGGATATGACCCAACTAATGTCAAAGTAGCAGAAGAGTTGACTAAGAATAAGAATGATGGCATAGCATCACTCAAGAAATAGTTGGAACTACCAACAACAGAGGATTCACAGACTAAAGAGGTGGATGAGACAGAGAGCCAAAAATAAGAAATGCTCAAATTCATTATGGAGCAAAATGCACAGATTAGGGAAATGGAATCAGAGATGGATAAGTTGATCAAGGACAAAGAGCAGAATGTACAATTGGACATAATTCCACTAGATGCAGTGCCCCTGACATGGATAAGAACATCAAAAGTTTCTACATCAACATCAACCCCATCACAAACTTAAGATATCTTAGATAAATTGGTGAAATCTATGGAGGACATGTCCATACAAGGAGTAGAAATCACAAAGTTACAGGAAGAAGTAAAGTCATTACAGAAACAGAAAGCAATGATCGAGACTTGTCATCATGTTGAAATACATAAGTCTCAGAGGCTCATCCAACGACTACAACAGTTAGGAAAAGAAACAGCTGAGGCTAATATCTTAGCCCAAGCTAAGGAAAATATATGGATAGACATCAATAAATCCATGACAAAGATTTGGCCTTCTATACAGATTATCTTTGAGAAGCATGAGTTAATTAAAAATATAGAGGAGCCATTGAAATAATTAAGGAAAAATTGGTAGAAAAGCCAACAAAAACCACAGATCTCATCGGGTTTCTAAATTCTAAAAAAAAAATAGGAGTTAGAGGAGCTAGAGATAGAAGACAGAACTGAAACTATCCTGGAAATAAAAAAGGTTCTAACTAACAATTGCCTCATGTTGCAATTGGAAGAAAAATGTCAGGTTATGGACATAGGTGTGCAGAGGTTCTTCAACAAGTTTGAGGTGCTAAACAAGAAAGGACTACCTGGTTTATTAGTGTTAAATGAAAAGTTAATCACCTTGCCTGATTATAACCAGAAATTAAAGACAGTGGAAAAAGATAATTCAAAATTCACGGGAATACAAGGAAGCATCATTGGGAAAGCATTCCTGGAAACACTACAGTTTGATTTGAACATTCAGCATGAGATCCAACACATTTTCATCACCAAACCCACTCTTGTTAAATACACAGAGGTGGATGAAATTTACAGGAAATTACTCAAAATGTCAATCCCAAGTAAAAAAAGGTGGGACAAATTGTGCCCGTTACTTGAGTAAAGATCGGTTCTACTTTTCAGCAGCAAGGACCAACAACGAAGCAGAAGTCAAAGGGACATATCATCAACAATTTCCATCAAAACAACACTAGAAATCCGAACAGATCTGAAACATTCCTATATTTTTGTAACTAGAGATATAGTTAGTTTGGATATTCCTAAAATATATCCTGATCATTTATGACATGATCTTTTGTAAATAAATGTATAAATACTTCTCATTTCGAAGTATGTAGGGTTGATTTTTGCATCCAAGAAAGCTATTTTGTACGATTCAAGCAGATTGATCGATAATAAAAAAATGGCTCTTTCACAAGATTCTCTTGTCAAACTGTTGGTGAAGCACATATATCTATGTTTATGTTTTCCTTTCTTTGTAATAATTCTTATGTGTTTCTAATCCTAATTATTCAAAAGAAGGTTGACGAACAGAACTTATTTTAATATACTTTGTTTCTGGCTTTGAATAATTTCTATGTTTTCAACTGAAATTAAGTAAAATGAATTCTTAAATGATCTTCTTACTTTATGGAATTTATTTCATTTCTTCCTATTCACTTCATCCAAATTTACAAGATCCAAACAGTTTAACTACCTTTCCCTGTGAAGATACTTTATAAAAAGTTGAAATTGATCCCTATTTTAAGGGACAACCCCCATAGCCCAATGGTAATTTAAGCATTTAATCAGCCAAACTATTCAAATCAAACAAACAAATCCTAAATTATCATAACTAGCCTAATATTTTAATCTAAACAAATCTAAATCTTACAGAGAGATCACTCTCTGAAGCTGGTAGGGCTAGATCCCATCTTCCAAAGTGGTTTTTTGGTTACCTCTGTCCTTTCTTCTACAACCTCTAGAAATTACAGAGCCATAACAGGTCGAACTTGGGAACCATGGGATAATAAATATACCCGCTCTTCCCCAAAACCATGGTCCCTCCTCGAACACTTTATGATAATCATCATGACTATAAAATTGTATTACAAAAAAAACCTTTAGATTAGAAATATACCTTGCTTTTTTGGTCCAATTGGAGTAAATATACTGATACAAATCTATTGTATGAGACCAAAACCATTAAAATGACAAAATATTACAATTGATTTATACGAAAAAAAAGTAATCATTGATCTCCAAATAGGAGATCTCCACGGCTGGCACCTCATACGATTTATCCACTATATATCGACTTGTCATAACAAGAGGTTGAATTGTTTGAGGAGGAGACTTAGATCGAACTACATCCTTGAATGAAACCATATTTGAAGAAGAGGATGTTTATGCTCCCACCCCTCTCCCACACAATCATGGAGCTAAGATTAGCATTGATCCTTTGCATATGTGATGATAATGTAGCTAGGAAATATCCTTCCAATGTTTTCGTTAAAAAAAAAGGATGATGTTAGGAAACTGGAATCCCCTGACTGTACTCTAGTTTTCCATTAATATTTACCATAAAATATAAATCATTAACCACAACATTATTGTTTTCCCATAAAGAGAGTTGACCATAAACGGATAGCTAATAAAGGTTTTAGGCCTCTCTTTCCTTGTCGCGAGATAATGTGTCTTGGAGGCCTTGTATTCCAACTATTGAGTATACCATATGTGACTCAATACTTCATGGTAACCTATGGAACCTACATTTAGCCTATCTATTTCACTCTTCACTAGAGGATATGGTGTAGCCTTCCATTTTTATACTCTCAAACAAAGTACCCTTAACAACGCGAAAGAGACTTTCATTCCAATGCACATAGACCTCATCTAAACATATGCAAAAAACACCCTCTAAAAAAATGCAATCGAGGCTTGGAGAAAAACTTAAATCCACACAAGGAATAGACAAAATAATGTGCCCTACATCCCAAATTAGAAAGAGAACCTTGAAATATTCAAGAATAATCTCCTACCTAGTCCAAAAGATACTAGCATGACATAAATTTGCCTTGATAGCACAGACTGCCATAGCTAAAGACTTGGAAAACCAAAAATCATGTTGGCGATGGCTAGGTTTTTGTAGGCTTGCACTTTGTCTCTCTCTTGTAATCCTACTTTCAACTCATAGGGGAATAAAGGGCCAAATTTTTGGGCATGGAGGTATGCCTAAGAAACATATTTCATCCCACTCTCTAACTCACAAGCAAGAATGAGATGTGTTGTCACTTTGCTAGCACCACATAAATATCTTCAAACAATAGCTTCAAGTTTAACATGTTTCTACTAGATCTTCCTCCAATTTGTGGAGAAAAAAGGAGTTGGAGTTGGATTTATGTATAGATATATATGTAATATTCATTGGTGGGGAAGGTGGTATGATGATACTTCCACTACAGGCCTTGTTGTGAGCATAATGGTAATTTATTTTCCCATGGTAGGGATGACTATGTGTAATTGATTAAAACAATGTATTTGATCTTGAAAGACATGTGATGCCTTGTGTTCTTGAAGCGGGGTGCTTGACCATTTAATTCCTTATCTGTTGTCCTCCCGTTGTTTTAATTCTTATCTTTTGTTCCCTAAGTTGAAGAAGAGGAAAGGGACTATTTTGCTCCATGAATGATAGAGAAATTTTTAGAATGGGGTACTTGTTGGGGGAGTATGTGTAACAAACAATGTACTTTTTGTATATAAACCTATAGGATATTTATTTCGAATGAATTGTTTCCATGTTTGACCTTGAGATCTAAGGAGGTCCCACCCTAATTCATCTATTTTTTCCTTACAAAGAAGCATATGGTCCCTGATGTTTCCTTTTTTCTAAGAAACATCATCCAATCAACTATTATAAAAAGTCAATGCCCCATGAGAACTCCCAAGTATGTGAAGGCTTGATCCTCTTAATAAGAGACTTTCAATATTTATGGCAATTGTGGAGCCATTGTGGGCACAAGAAAAGGAAGTTAAGAAGAAAGACATTTGGAAGTGCATGTTTGCTCCAAAAGCATCCAAAAGATATCAAGGGCAACCTTCTAGCAATTTTTTTCCTCTATTAACATTGATCATATAAGACTAATGACATCATTAAAAAACTTTCTTTTTTTCGACTTTAACATCATTTTCTACGTAAATACCTTTTTTGTTAGCCATGCCAAGATTCTAAAAAAACTATCCACTATGCAAAACAAAAAGAAAGGGTAAAAATGGTTAACCTTGTTTCACTCCTCTTGAAGTGGCATACAACCAATTGAGTGGCCATGAACTGTGACTAAAATTATTGATTTCTAAAACATGTTCTTGACCAAAAGGAGATTATGCTAACATGTTCCTTTTATCTAGATGATTAAACTTGTGAAGTTTCATCACAACTTGTCATGAGCCTTTTTCACATTAACTTTTCAAAAATGGAAGCTAATTTCTAAATTTGGATCCTATGAAGAACCTCTCCAATATTTATGACCAACTAAAACAATAACCATGTGACTAAACTATATAGGAACCACTATTTTCAAGCTAGAATAGATACCATTGTTCAAATTTAATGCAATTTTCTCAAGAAAGTCTTTAGTCGAAGGTGATCATAGTGAAAACCCCAAACTATGTATGCACAAAGTAGGCCACAAT
This sequence comes from Picea sitchensis, assembly GCA_010110895.2. Taxonomy (NCBI): domain Eukaryota; kingdom Viridiplantae; phylum Streptophyta; class Pinopsida; order Pinales; family Pinaceae; genus Picea; species Picea sitchensis. The sequence continues at coordinate 33,691 of SNQJ01S0046856.1, forward strand.
AATGATAATGTTGCAGTTGGCACCCAAACTTTTGGGTTAGTTGTGCATGCACACATATCATCGTTGCGTACACACATCATTTTTTCACGCACATATCAGTAGTTGTGCAATGAAAGGAGGAAGGCATGCGTGCCAACCAAGTTTTGTATTGCATGCAGAAGAATAGAAAGATACCACATGCATGTTGAATCAAAAGAAGATCTTTGGGAATCTTCCCGAATAATAAAAAAAGACAACACCAGAGATCATAGGACAAATGATGGATGAGTTGGAGAGTTCGTAAGGATTGTGATGCTCCAAGGAGGCTACCTGAGCTGCATGTGAATTGAAGAAACGTGTGGAATTGGGAATCATTAGAGAGTGGAGCAGAGAAGAAAGTGACAAAACACTAGAGCAAAGAGGTAGAGGAAGGAAAAGAGAACAGTCTAATTTTGGAGAGAAAAAGTATGTTTGAGTTTTGTAACAATCTAGTTCGAGTTTTGTATGAGGTCTATTTTGAGTTCTGTAACAGTCTTGTATGCGTCTAGAACAAGTCTTGATTAGATTTTTTAATGGTGTTAGTTTAGTAGTGTAGACCATGAGCAAAGAGTGGATGGAGTAGTGTAATGCATTGGCTATAGAATGAACTAGAGCGTAGAGCACCTTTCTATGTGTAATATGAGTTTCTTTGTGTATGCATCCTAAAGCTTAAATGAATATAATACAAAGCCATTATTCTCTTTATCATTCGACATGTGGATTTTGAGTTAGATGAATTCATGTGTTAATGATTTATGATTAATATGGTGTTGATAAAATGGAATGAATGAATGAACTCGTTTATGGTTTATGTGTATTCTTTATCCCTTCACATCCAACACAAGACGAGATGGTCTATGTGATTCTTCTGGCGTCTCGAGTAAGACCTTATTTGATCCTCGACTAAATATTGATATTTTGATTTCTTGGGGTTTTGTTGTTAAACTCTTGATGAACCCCTAGATCATCAACCCCCCAGTGTTAGGAAGGATGCACACCAGCGACCCAACAAATGGTTTTGTTGTTGGGACCTAAATGTTTTGTATTGCATGATGAATGGAGAGAATGAGGTGGAATCCATTTCGGGAGAAAATACAAGACTAGTTATATGTGAAGGAAGATGAGTTTGCACAATGGGAGACCAAGGGTTTAATAACCAAAGTGGAACGTTGGAAGGAGGGGTATATCTTCATAGATTTGCATGAAATTTTCTTTGTTGATTTTCCGTGTTTGCTATATGAATGGTTCAAGAGGCATACAACTATCAACACTGCTATGAGACCCCAAGAACCACTAGTCTGGGACCAAACTACAGTCAATAGACTGAAATCCTTGGATAATTCATGGACTTGAGCAATTGATTTTTGTTCCATAGGGTGAAACAAGGGTACATTGTGGAATTCACCATTGAGTACAAAGATTCTTTCAGCAAGGCTGAGAGAAAGTTTACCAAACATCCTTGGAAGAGGATGTTGGAAGAAATACCTATGTGGATAAAGATGTGACCAAGAAGAGCATAGGAGAGAAAGATCCAAGAGATATGTAAGAAGACTCGAGCTAAAGAGGAAAGTTGAATATAAGAGCATAAAGAAGACAACAAGGGGTGAGATACGAGGGGTTGGAACTAGAATGAAGAGGAAGGAGACCACGCTAGGAGGATGTGTGAGAGAGAGTGTTGTGCTTGAGAGGAGCATAGAAGGAGATAGGCCATCAAAGAGACACAACATTAGGAGTAGGGTATCAAGTGAGGATACCAGGAGTAGTAGTAGTAGGGTCAGAGAAGATGAAGTCAGATCCCCTTGGCTATTGAGATATGATGCATCATTAGAGGAAGACGAAGTGCATAGCAGAAGTGCGGACGTAGGAGAAGATGGAAAATAACCCCTCTGAGAAGGGGAAGATAATTTAGCGATTGTGAATGGACTTGAGTGAATGTAGGTAGGAAGATACCTGGGATCCCTCATCAAATATGATGAGAGAAGATGGAGGAACCCCCTCTTTGAACCAACACCCTTGCACATTTGCAACCAATACGAAAGAACAACAAACAACGCAGAGATAGGAGTAGAGGAAGAAGGAGTAACAGACAGAAGAAGAGAATATATGAGTGAAGAAGAAGATGAAGTCAAAAACACTTTGTGGGGAAGAGTATCAGTACCAATATCACCAACAACTAGCAGTCAGTCAAGAGGACACAACACTAAATTGAGAATGACGAATCAAGACACAACACTAAGGCTACCCGTGTTCCATGGAACGGGTAAGGACGATGTAGAGTAGCATTGGTTCAAATGTGAGTCTATACGATCTATGAAGAGGATCAGAAACGAAGCATCAAAGATCACACAGCTAGAGACCACTTTCAGAGACATAGCTATGACGTGGTACATGAAGTACAAGGCGATTGTTCCAATGGGACAGACGAGGTCCCTGACAGAATCCAAGAGATATCTACTTAAGGAGTTCATAAGCCTAAGTTAGAATCACAGTGCATTGCAAAAATCAAAGAGATCAAGCAACAGACTAGAGAAGCCAAATGGGATTATGACCAGCGGTTCAAAATATTGTTAGATAGGCTGACGTTTCAGGTCTAAGACGTTTAGCACAGGGAGTGGTTCATTGCAGGACTACTCTACCATATCTGAGTCTCGCTTACCCGGTAGAAGGTTACTACTTAGGCATAGGATATGGATATTGTGATGTGCTTGGAAGCTACGCTAGGAGGTGGAAAGACATCAACAGGACTAGCGCAGGTGCAGTCCTAGCTTGTAAATATCACGATGTAGTTGCAGGATATGGTGAAGACACAGATGGTGCACAAGCACATATGGTTTAATATGTGTCGATCAGAAGGTCACCGCAAGGACACATTTCCTACATTGGGAAACTAATTTGTGATAGGTTCACTAAATCCATTTTCTTCTTGGCCATAGACTAAGTGCTACGAGATTTTCAAACAATGGGGACATGTCTGGGGGCTCCCAGATTCCCAACACTACAAAAGTACCAGAAAAATACGCATACTCCATTTTGCGAGTTCTAGAAATACATGGTGCATGATGTAAGAAAGTATAGGTCTCTTTAGTTTATGCAAGAGCACACTCATGATGCGTTCTAGATCCAGGAAGAATAGAAGGGTTGCAATCACGGAGGCATAGAAAGAGGAGGATAACAAGGAGGTCTGAGGGGTGGATATGGATGAGGAATAGGATGAGGATATGTCGGTGGTGGAGGAAGACCACCAACCTTTTTTTATTCTGGAAATTTAGGCCATGTATCTCGATGTTGTACCAGACCGTGTGCTCTCTGTGTGTATTGTTACAACATGGAGCATGTCATTGAATATTTCCCCAACTTGTTGAAGAAGTGGGAAGAGACGAAGGCACACTACAACATGGTGACTGCAATGTCGTGTGGGAATCAAAAGAAAGATGAGAAAGTTGATGTGCAGGTGGTAACCCAAGGAGGAGTTAAAATGGGCATGGAATTAGAGCACGATGAGAGGTCGGGTCAAAAATCAAAAGGGAAAATCAGAAAAGCAGTGCCATCTCCTCCCAAATTCGATGTTACAAAACATAATTAGTTTTTGCAAGATGCACAAAGGGATATAGGGGAGGATACAATGCATGAAACAAAGGTCATTAGAAGAATCTAGGATGTGCAAGGAAGTACAACACACAATGCAAATATTGTTGGAGGAGGCCTGAGCCCAGTAAGAATTACAGTGTGCAACACAGAAATCATTAGAGGAAGCTTGTGTGCATAAAGAGATACAATGCATGGCACAAAGGTCACTCAAACAATCCCACATGCAGGAAAAGGTATGACAGGAAAAACAAAAGGCCATAGAGTAGCACGTGCGCGAAGAGTTGTGACACACAACGCGAGAAGAAGCCCGGTGTGACACTGGTCGGGAATAGCAAGTAGAGGATCAAGTAGGTAACTTCTTGTGTTGTTGTTTAAAATTGTTGAATTATTCAGATGTTGCAAGGAAGTTGATCCATATGTTGACAAATTGCATGGGGGAAGATGAGTCAGTTGCAACTATATCTACCCCATTGCTAAAGAGGGATGTGTGCTAGGTGAGAAAACAGAAGCGCACAGGAAGGGAATTCAAAATGACAGCCTATGAGATGGATGGTGTCATGTTGGATCTGTGATTCGATGTGAATATATTGCCAAAGAAATCATGGGATTTGATGGCCAAGAGGAACTTGGTGTGGTCCTCCATCCAACTCAGGCCACCTAATTAGTACATAATCTATCATATCGGTCGGTTGGAGCATGTAGAAGTGAACATTGAAGGGGTAAAAACTAAAACATATTTTTAGGTAATTAAGATCATGGATGAATAAGATCCCTACCCTGTGATACTTGGCATTGATTGGGAATTTGAAAATAACATATTGTTAAATCTAAAGAAATGACATATGTCTTTTGAGATGAATATTTTTCACATGATTACGCCATTACATCTCGGTGAAGGAGACAAGTATAATGAGCCCGTGAATGAGGATGCTCGAAGTTCTATTATTGAAAACATATATCAAATTATGGGGCACAAAGAATATTACATTCATCCCACATCATATGGTGATTTGATATGGAGGAGTGTGTGATTATATTATACAGACTCATACGAGGCTATGGAGTGATGGAAAAATAAGCTCTATGAAGTTTCTACCAAGATGTTTGCACGAATAACAAAAGCAGTACATTGGATTGGCTCTGAGTTATGTGATACACCGAGATTTGATGGTACTGGTCTAGTTGACATATTCCTAGCACAGATGGAGAACAAAATCCCAGAAGAAAAAATTATACGAGCTATGGATGCGGTGGTCCAAGGAACACCTGCGCACTAGTGGGCGGCACACCGCGGGAACATACAGGTCTGGGGCCATGTGGTCGAATTTATAAAGGTTAGGTTCCATCCCATAACTGAATTTGAATTGGAAAATAGATATAAGGGTATTTAATACCCCCAAGAGCATATATGTTATTGTGAGCAACGTTGGACAGCCAAGCGAATCCCACACACTCAATGGGTCCATCAGTTTGTACATACAATGGACATGGTCCCTAGAAGCTAGTACATCCAAGAGGAAACAAGAAGGAAAATGGGAGACTAGGGTAATGTGACTACACACTTCTATGCAGCATTCATTTTCCCGACAAACACCCCAGTGCAGAAAGAGGTCCTCCTACAAATCGAAGATTTCATTTTTCATCATCATCCGAAGGATGCCAATTCGAAGGTGGTATGCGCTTATCACAAGCCAATGGAAAAACTGAAAGAGGCAGAACACTATTGGAAAATTGAAATCAATGGCATTGATGAAGATGACCCCAGGGGCATGCAGATCAATGAGACCAAGGGTGAGAATTCAGTGGAAGGGAAAGTTTCAGATAGTGTTGCAACGGATTATGGTCTCCCGATTAAGACAAAGAAACATAATATTGGTACTGAGGATGGCCATCATCAAGGATTATTGGGACAAGGAAGAAACCACCCAGGTGGTATATTTGATAAAGGAATATGAGGATATTTTTCCCTGAAGCTTCTCAAAGATTAAGGGAATCGCAGGATCCCTTGGGGTCATGAAGATTTAGAAAAATCCATATGCTAAACCAGTAAAAAGAACACTAGATTGTCTCAACCCTAAGTATAAGGAGAAGGTTTGCAAGGAGCTAGATCGGATGTTGGATACAGGGATCATTGTTCCCATCGAATAGTTTGAGTGGATTAGTCCAATGGTTGTACAACCAAAGAATACAAGCGACATAAGGATTTGTGTCGACCTGTGCACCCTAAATGCAACCTATGTACACAATCCATTCCCCACACCCTTAACTGATGAAGTACTGGAAAATGTGGGTGGATGTGAGGCCTTCTCATTCACTGATGGATTATTTGGATATCATCAAGTCCAGATTTGTGAGGAGGATCAAGCCAAGACAATGTTTGCAAAAAAATGGGGCTTGTTTTCTTACACAGTCATGCAGGCGATCATATTGTTGGAAAGACTACGATGCATAAGGTGTTGCGTGCAAGCCTATGGTGGCCATCGTTATTTGAAAATTCCAAGGAATATTGTAAATGGTGTGATGTCTTCTAATGCACCGACAAGCCCTGCCATATAAATGAATTAATTTTGTTCCCTATCACAAAATTGGAGTTGTTTTAGAATTGGGATATTGACTTTATGGCACTAATCAGTCCCTCGGCACGTCGAACAAGTGTGAGCTACATTATCATGACCACAGAGTATTTGACAAGGTGGTTAGAAGCCACGTCATTCAAGGATTGTACTACAGAAACAACTCTATGCTTCATATTTGAGAATGTGATCACAAGGTTTGGTTGCCCAAAAGTGTTGATGAGCGACCAGGGAGCACAGTTTATGAATGATACTATCTGTGAGATCACTCAAGAATTTATGATCCATCGCCAAAAGATCACCCCCTATCACCCACAAGATAATGGTACATTTGAAGCATTAAATAAAATTTTAGAGCATGCTTTAACCAATGTCTGTAATGTGCAGTGCCATGACTGGGATAAGTGAATTCCCATGGTACTATGGGCATACAGAACAACCTGTAAGCAGTTGATTAAGCATATTCCCTTTAAGCTCATCTATGGAATGGAGGTCTTCATGCCATTAGAGTTTGTTGTTCCAATTTTGCGTGTTTCTATAGATACTCAAATGTCTAATGAAAAGACACTACAACAACAGTGGATGATTTTATGGAATTAGAAAAGGATCAATTTATGGTGGGTTTCAGCTAAGTGGTCGATAAGTAGAGACAGAAAGCATGGAATGGCCATAAAATCTGACACAAAATTTTACAACTAGGTTCTTTGGTGTTGCTATATGACAACAAATTTATCCAACACCCCAGAAAGTTGTGAATGCATTAGTTGGGCCCATTCTTCCTATCTACATCAGTGAAGCTAGGGTAGGGAAGTTGGCCACACTGTAAGGCCATCCACTCAAAGGACTTGTCAATGGAATCCGGTTGAAATTATATTATGGCCCGCAGAGGTTGAATGCACTTTGAAGGATTCAAATAAGGCAGAAGTTAGCGTAGCATAGGAGGTAGATAGGAGGGTATATGATATGAATAATTGCACCTTTATTAGCATAACAAGACTCATTCCATTCACACATGAGGCCATGAAAGGTTGATAGGTCCGTAGATTTCCCATATTTTAGCCAGCGAGTGAAGTGATGAGCAACGTACGATGTACTAAGAATGACAGGGGACTCGCACAGGAGTGGTACGTGCTACATGGCACTTGGAGATAATGAAATGTCAAGCAATTTGATTCATCCAGATAACACATGGTCAAGGTACGCAAAAATTTATGACAACACGTTCCAAAAGGCCCAACGTCGGTACAACAACCCGATTTTGTTACACATCACACCATTAGAATCCACAGCGGGCAGTACAGGTATCCTGAAGATTATCGCCAATTAGAAATCAAAAACTTCACGGCATGCATTGTCGGTTGCCTTCCCAGCTATAAATACACCTTGTCTGCATCACTATAGTCAGAGAGGTCCTCCATTTCTCTGCAAATAAAGTTCCCATCAGTTGTCAATTGAGCAATATTCCTTATAATTCAACCAGTAGTTCTAGTTCAATCAAGCATTGTAGTTCCAACAAGAAGTCCCAATTACATGTGTGTTTCCATCAAACGAAAAGATAAATCGAAATCGCAATCTACACAGGCAGCCAAAAGTCCTACGATTTATTCTCACGTCGATTGCAGTTTCGAGTGAAACTACTCAGAAGGGGTCTCAGTCTACAATTCACCAGTAAAATGCATTCGCTTTCCACACAATTCTCTGAATTGTTCTTCAAAGTAACGATGGAATGTCATCTCTCTCAGTCGAGAGTTGGTAAGCCTCTTTCCATGGATGATCACCTTTGTTGATGTCTGTTGGCACAGGGGCAGACCCAGAGTTCAACGCTACAACAATGCACCAACAAAGCCCTAACTACCGGTCCTTTCGGCAACACCTGCGAAGCAGATGAAGTCTCACCTGAGGTAGAGGTAGGGGTGGTTGCAAGACTCAGGTGTCTGCAACCTTAGCTGGGACACAGATCTATGGTTATAATACTTAACACAAGTCTTAGCACCGTTAGTTTCTTAATATGTAATCACTATTCACTTCGCTAATACAACAAAGCTTCGCAGCATTCACATTAATCTACAGTATTCAAGCACTTAGCATATACAAATGGATCAGAGTGAGCACATCAAGCACTAAGCATGACTATCTAGATCAGATCTAATATTCTCACATACAATAAGCACAAATCATGAATAGATCTATCTAAACATATCAAAGCACTTAGAAAATAACATGTGAACACATCAAGACAAAGCACAAAGCACAAAATGCAGTGTTTATGTGGTTCACCCCCACCCTAGGGCTACGTCCACCAACTCTTCTTCTTTATTGTCTTCATTCAATCAGTTACAAGCACAAAGCCTTCAAAACCCTTACTCCGCACAGGACAGAAGATCTGCGCAGCTCGCTAGATCCTTCTTCCTTGTGCTATAGCACTAAGCTCTCCACGATATGCTACAAGGATCTGCACTTAGCTCTGCAAGTCTCTTACAGTCATGCACAAAGCTCTTACAGACTCTACTTTCACTTAGCATACATTCACATCACATAGATGCACTATTCTCTTCTTCTTACATTGCATATCCTTCTATTTATACATACAAAATAGGCCTAAACATGGGTAAACCCATGGGCCGACATCCCATTCCCGTTACATATTTCCAAAACCCCAAAAAGGGGCCCAAAAGGGGGTCAATATCCCGTGATCTCCGCTTCATCTTGCGCTCCTCCTTCGATAGGCTGTCGAAGTCTCAAAATAGGTCAACATGACCAAGAAACTCCCAAAACTTGGTCAAGGGCCAACAGGCCCCCAACACTCACCTATGACCCATCTCGAGGCACTCTGGCCTGATCAGTTCGGCTTCGAATGCCTTGATCTTGGCCCGAGATGCTTCGACTTGCTGCTTTGTTGTGGCCTCTTGTTCGGTGAACTCTTGGATTACTGCGTCGTTCACTGGCCCTTATAGGCGTTGTTCTGTTGCGGTGACGACCTGTTCTAACTCTGCTCCTCGGCTTTCAACTTCTGTAAACAACTGGCATGCCTTATCTTGCACAGGTTGAATTCATTGAGTGACTTCCATCACTTTTCTTTGAAGCATATGGATCTGTTGTTGAGCTATGTGTTTTTCTTGAGACCTCTTGATCCTTTCTACAGCCGATAGGGCCTTCAGCTACGCCTGTAATTTATTTGCATGTTGCTTCGATTCCTGGAGCTACGACTCCAGTGTCTATAAATCCAGGTTCTCAGTGAGGTTCTCATATGTCTGGGCGCTTTGGTTACTCAGCTGCTTGCACTCCAAGGCAAGAGCTTTTAATCTGTCAATTGCACTGCAGGCAGTTTCTTATTGCTAGTCCCTTACGTCTTGAGGAGTCTTGGGCACAGTGTGGAGCTCCAAGTCTGTTATGCGCTATTGGAGTTGTTGGATTACTTCTTTGAGTTGCGCCACCTGCTGTGGAACTCTCTCTTCGACCTTTACTTCGATGATTGTCACATAGCGAAGTGCTCTGTGAACCGTTTCCTAAACTTCAAGTTGCTCAGCGAGCAACTATTCCTTGCTTTGCTATAACTGTACTTTTTCTTCCTCCCACTGCGCTTGCAGAGCAAGCATTTCCCATTCTGGAGCACTGCGTTGTTCCTCAAGGTCTTTCTGTGCTTGTGCTAAGCCTGGGTGGCTTGTGTTGTCTCTTCCTGATCTTTTCAAAGGTGAGCTTCGACTGTATCAGCAATGCGATGTAGTTGAGATGGCCCATCACCTAGTTCTGATGTTCCTGCTAATAGAGTCATGGTGGAAACAACGCAGATGGACTATAAAGCTTGTTGTACCCCTTGGAGCTCGTCCTTTATTTGACTGAACACCTCCTCCTGCTTAGCTTCTTGCTTCTCTGCTATCTCCAGTGAAGCATCGTTCAATGCTGCGATGATGAAGTCGAAGTCGTCTAAGGTGAGGGTGGTCTCAAATTTGGTCCTGGTTGCTTTCATTTTCTTCCTTGAAGAAGGTTTCGAAGGTGAAACCTTCCTTTTCTTCAAGGGGTCCTCCTCGTCTCTAAGCGGTGTAACCTCGCCTTTATTATGTTTAGCTTCTGTGTCATCTATTTCTCCGCCATCTCCTCTTTCCTCTGCTAATATGGAAGTGGTCTTCACAGATGCATTGTCTAAATCATGGACCTCTTCGGTCTTCTTTATCTTGCTCGGTCCGGGTATATCCGTCGCAATTTCTGGACTGTCAACATTAGACATCTCCGTGGGGTCCGTTGGAACAAGGAGGTCCACTGACCATTCCTTGGTAATCTCTTCCAAGTCATCCTTCTTCAACTTGTAGTACGACTGCAATTGTTGTTTATGCTCATCAACGTGCGCTGTGATATAGATGAAATGGCGGTCCGCGCTAAATTTCATCAAAGGCCTGAACTTGTGGAGAGTGTTCGGGGTTATACAAGGCATAGACTGGATGGATACCTTCAACTGGTTGTAATAAGTATGGAATACAGCATTTGATTTCCACTGCTTGTTCATGTCGTTCAAGTAGCATAGTGTACTAAACTTCGCAGCCAGAGGTTCAAACAGCTTGATTTTCGGGAAGGTCACACCTTTCAGCATCTCCCATGCGATGAAAGTGATCAAGATGAGAAGCCAGTTGAAGTGGAACTCATATCCTTTATCTTGTGCTTCCCTACAATTCAATTCCAACTGGTTTACAAGGTACTTCACCCAATTCATTTGTAGGACCTCCGCGCACTTCCCTGTGAGGTCGACTACAAATCCAGTCACTTGGGTGGGTCAGTTCTTGAGAACTAACTTCCCTGCGATCAATTGATAGGCTAGGCACACTGCACCACTATGGATAGAGGCTACCTTGTAGCCTCGCATTCCCTTATCAACATCCCCATAGGTGTCTTTAATATTCTGTGCAAGAGTGCGATCCATGGTTTTTCCAGGGTAGAAATCCTGTGGGTCAAAGCCTTGCATGCTCAGCCCTGTGATTCGATTAATGAACGTTGTATCCACTATGATACGGCGATTCAACCATGAATATCCTCCATGGTAGCAGGACAACAGTAACTTGACGCATGCGTTCACTTCTTGGTGCCTTCCAAAGTGCAGGATCTTCATAACGTTGAGGAGGGTGGACTGCGCGAGGTTATGGGTCCATGACTGTGGTATGATCTTCGAGCTTTTCCCCTTGGTTCTTGTCAGATACTTATGCGATGCGAGCATGTTGTACACTTTCCTACCGCCAAGGTTGAATTCGCTAAACTTTAACGCTGCGATCTTATCTTGGTCTACGCATATCCCCTGCAGGAGGTATGCAGTGACCAATTCATATTCAAAGTCTCTGGGCACATTGTTTTGGTTTATCGCGATGCTCAGAGGTGGTAGATAGGCAGGTAGAATGCTCGGAATCAACTTAGAATTCGCTAAGTCATCCTTTTGTTTAGTTCACCTTTCATGGGATGGTCCAACTCCGTGAGCAGTGGACGGAGAGGTTGGAAGTCCTCTCGTCGAAGATTCTTGTACACCTGTAGACACTCCTCTCTCTAACATGACTCTTTCAGTCATCAAGTCGATCAAAACTTCTTCAGCAGCTTTCTCTGCAGCGCTCAATGCTTCTGACATATGCACTTGGGGTGAACAATTTGCGGGTTCAGGGAGCAACTTAGACACGGTAATTAGATAGAGAGTGAAAGCACAATGATCACTGTATAAACTTGGCTTAGTCTGTGGGTTCGAATTCTCAATTAGCAAAAGTGTTCTCGGTGCACGATGTGACAGGGTAAATAGGTAACTCGACAACGGTTCGCTTACAATGGGCATCAACCTCCATTAACTCATGTCCGATCCATTATGGCTTGGCCCAATGGTCTGATGAAGAACCTTTATTGTTTTTCTACATGTTCGAAGAGGGATTCGAATGGATATATTGGCCCCAATAGCTATATTGCTTCGTCATGGCGAAGTGCCATGTGTCGTTGTTCTGATATCCCGGCGAAGCTCCAATTCTGCAAATTTTCTGTCTGCGAAGTTCCTTCTGGAACCTTCTGTAACTTAGCTCTCTTCTTACTTTGCTTCCTAGCCTTATTTCCAGTGAGATTTGTCTCGGTAGTTCATTTTTCATTATGATTCTTATCTTCTTTTAATATAGTCACTACGCGTTGTTGAGATTCTTTCCTAGGACTCAGGGGTAATACCTATTCTTTATCCGAGATAGGTACTTCAGTCTTCTGTGGGTCTTCTAGTGTTCTTGGAGCTTCGACATTAGGGTCTCTAGTGTTAAATAGCTTCGATCTATTCTCATGTTCTTCAATCAAATATGTGATCATTCTAGTCATGAAATATTTTAACTCTTGTTTCTTCTGCTCCAAGACTTCTTCTTCTTTCTTTCGTCTGGCTTGATCTCTATAAATCCAAGGTTTTCCTATTAAAATGGTAAACGGGGCACTGTCTTCAACAAATTTAATAATCTCAACATCTTCCTCTGTCAAATTTCCATTGACAGTCATAGGTATCTGAGCGAGCCTTCCACACAGGTTTACCAGTTTTCCTCTGAATAACCATATTCCCCCTAATGAAGGAATCATAGTAGGCCTTCCTATAGCTTCGCAAGTTCTCTATGTCATGATATTCACTTGTGTTTCCTCATATAGAACACAGTCAATGTCAAAGTCCCCTATTCTTGCTTCAAGGCACTCTTTGTCTTTAAAGATCTCTGATAGTCTAACATGTCGATGGTCATCCAAGGTTTCTTTCATATGTAGTAATACCTTCTCTGATTCTTTCTGGGGTTCTGCTATAGCCTTAGTTTCTGGATCTATCTTAGGGTTTTCTTGTCTTATGTTCATACTTTCAAGCTTAGCAATCATTCTGGGGCAATCCAACACTTCATGGTCTAGAGATTTGCAACAAAGACAACTAGGTCTTCCACCAGGGAATTCCTTAGCAAGATGTCTCGGTCTTCTGCAACTATAACAGATGGTTAATCCTCTCTTTCTTTTAAATGATCCCCAACCTCTTCTGTACTACGCACTAGGATCATAGAAGCTAACTTGCAATAAATTATTTCTAGGATCCTACATCCATTTGTTAGTCCAAACATTCTTTCTATGCATTGGTATAACATATCTTTCACTAGTCTTATCAGATCTACTCATATCAAACCTTCTTTTATTTATTAATACCCTAGTTTTCAAGCTAGGACAGATCCTATCAATCATACCTAGATCCATATTCTAGAAATAAAAATTTCCACTTATCTTACTTCTACAGAGCACAAAACTTCCAGATCTAAAAAATTTCGCTATTTTCACCTTTATCAGAGAACAAAGCTTGCAGATCTTACCTCTTTTAATCAGAAATTCTTACTTTTACCTTTCTTAGAGCACCAAGAGTTCAGATCTTGCTTCTTTCCTTCAGATCTGATCCTCTTTTCTTCAGATCGAGCTTCTTTTTTTCATATCTGACCTTCTTTCTTTAGCACAGAGCTTTATAAATCAAGTAGTATACTGCATACCATGGCACAGATCTACGCACATAGATTTTAGGTCAACTCTTTGCACAAAGCTTCTTCTTTCTCAGTTCCCAGCAATCACAGTTTCAGGTCCCGGCAACGGAACCATTTGTTGGCACAGGGGCAGACCCAGGGTTCAATGCTACAACAGCGCACCAACAAAGCCCTAACTACCAGGCCTTTCGGCAACACTTGCGAAGCATATGAAGTCCCACCCGAGGTAGAGGCAGGGGTGGTTACAAGACTCAGGTGTCTACAACCTTAGCTGGGACATAGATCTGTGATTATAATACTTAACACAACTCTTAGCATCATCAGTTTCTTAATATGTAATCACTATTCACTTCACTGATACAATAGAGTTTCACAACATTCACATTAATCTACAGTATTCAAGCACTTATCATATACAAATGGATCATAGTGAGCACATCAAGCACTAAGCATGACTATCTAGATCAAATCTAACATTCTCACATATAATAAGCACAAAGCATGAATAGATCTATCTAAACATATCAAAGCACTTAGCAAATAACATGTGAACACATCAAGACAAAGAACAAAGCACATAACACAGTGTTTACGTGGTTCACCCCCACCCTAGGGCTACGTCCACCAACTCTTCTTCTTTATTGTCTTCATTCAATCGGTTACAAGCACAAAGCCTTCAAAACCCTTACTCCACACAGGACAAAAGATCTACACAACTCGCTAGATCATTCTTCCTTACGCTATAGCACTAATCTCTCCATGATATGCTACAAGGATCTACACTTAGCTCTGCAAGTCTCTTACAGTCATGCACAAAGCACTTACAGACTCTACTTGCACTTAGCATACATTCACATCACATAGATGCACTATTCTCTTCTTCTTTGTTAAGGTCCTAACCCGCACATAGGTAGATCAATGTATTCGGATGTAATAAAGGTCAATATTAATAAGACCTTTCAATAAAATAGAATAAGGCGAATGCAAGAAGACCTAATAGAAGCTTCTGCTTCTAGAAGGATCTTCCTCTAGATGCTTCTTTTGAGTATAAATAGGAGTCGAGGGTATGAGAACCCTAGCTTGGATATTATTGTAATAGAGCGTTGCTCGATTGGAGGTTGCCCCCTCGAAGAGGCCTGTGAACATTGCTA
>SNQJ01S0046857.1:74950-87609 GCA_010110895.2 Picea sitchensis
TTTCTTTCCATCCTTGTATTTTGGGGGAGTGGTTGGTGCTTTGTATCCATCTACTACTGCTCGCCATACATTAAATCCATGTGCCTATAAAAAGGTTTTCATCCTTATACTACAGATTCCATAATTCTGACCATCAAACATTGGTGCTCCAATCTTAGCATATTCCATGATCTCCTTTCAGTGGTTAGACTTCTTCTTGAAGGACCTGCTCTGATACCAATTGTCGGAATACTGAGAGGGGGGGTGAATCAATATTATCACTTTTAATCCTTTTTAACCACAATGTGTATTGTTTACTTTATGAGTAGATTACCAATGACATTCAATATGAGCAATATACATAAGTAGTGAACAATAAACAACCACACATAAACACAGTACACCAATATTTTACGTGGAAACCAAATGCAAGAGAAAACCACGTAATTATTTTCTTATATTATCAAAATAAGTACATCCATAGGAAGCACCAACTTCCTTTTTTTCCAGCTACAACTGAAAGGAGGCTACAACCACCTAGTTTCTCAGGCTCCAACTTGAAGGAAGCTACAACTCCTTGATTCTATAGCTCCAACCAGAAGGAGGCTACAACCCCCTATATTCTCCAGCTACAACTAGAAGGTAGCTAAAACCACCTATCCTTGCCCCTTCCAACCAACCTGAAATAATAGTGCCAAATAACTGATATTAACACTGTCACTCTGTCACTATCAATCTATCCCTATAAGACCTGTCACTGTAAAACCTGTACCAATAACTTGTCACAACCTGTAACAAAAACCTGCCACAATAATCTCCTCAACCAATCAGATATGATCACGTAGATCTCATACCCATTGTCACAAGTGTATATCTCAAACCATGTGCAACTATGTCTCTCTAATCATGTGCCCCACATATACAAACTATCATAAACCAAGTGTAATAAACCCTCACACAAACCAAGCATCAAACCCTCATTGTTATACAACCTCAATCTGCACCAATAACTTCAACAAAACACCTCAACCAAAAGCCCTCAAACATGTACCAAGGGATACAAGATATACCTCAAAAATATGCCCAATAATGTATTCCAACTACAAACAACATATATACCAGCACTGCACCTCTATAGATATGTCTCATACAATATGTACCATATATCCAATAATCCCTCTAGGGAAAATCCTCAATCTCTCATGTCCATATCCCAATAAATCACCAAAAGACCAATTTCATTACAAGCATATAACACACCTTTTCTTCCTATAGATAGCTTTGTTGTACCTGACCACTGTAACCCTTGTATGTAGCTTCTCCTCAGCTTTTGTAACCTGAACCACAACTCGTTCCTCAGATCTAACACTTCCTCGCATGACGAAGTTGGTTGTTGAGTGGGGCCTCGTGTGACAGGCTATAGGAAACATGCGGGGATGCCTCGTAGGATGTTTATTGTTTGACCTGCGAGGATGGACCTAATCAGGGTTTTTCACGACTTTCCCACTTTCTTATGCAACTGCAAAACTTTTCCACCACTCTTCCTTCGTTACCTCAGACTTGTGCAACTTCATATGTATCAATGATTACCTGCAATAAATGTTTCACAAGATAGATATTCAATGTGCTCAATAGGTGCTAATGGGAGTCCCTTGCTCTCTTATTTATACTGTCCAAGTGTCTTCCTTTAGGGGTCATCTTATAACTATTTTACCCAACTTCCCTCTTTTAGGGAAAACCCACTTTCTTGTTGCAACTACTTTACCCATAATTAGTAAACTCACCACTTCTTGTTGCAACTAATTTGTTTTTAATTATTTTCTTATTGCAACAACTTTACCCATGATTAAATCCTAGTTGCAACCTCTTTGAATAGTAAACTTCTTGATGAATTTCTAGGAGCTTCTAGAATAATTGACTTCTTTGTTGACCTTCTAGGGGCTTCTAGAATATTCATGAGGGTCCTCCAACATCAATAAGTCGTATCTCCTTAACCATGAGGAACCATGTGACATACCATATATCACCGAAAACGACACGATGTGTACTATCCATCTATGATAGTCTTACCTGAAAATTGAGTAATATTCATGTATTTATTCCTCATACAAACTCATGTTCCTTAACCACACTTCTGGGGCTATTGGTATTTGCTACCGGGCCTGCTTCAAGGGTTGACATCAATGAAAACCAACCCAATCTATCAACAATCCAACTGGTTTGCTACATCCATTGCCCATTCTTGAGTGGAAATGGGAGGTTTTGACAATGATTTTATCACTAGGCTACCTAGAACAATGAAGCAACATGATTCCATCATGGTGGTGGTGGATAAGGTCAACAAAGTTTCTCATTTTATTCCAGTGAAGCTCACTCACAAGGAAACTAACATTGCAGAGATTTATCTGAGAGAAATTTCCAGGCTAAATGGTGTAGATTTTTTCCTTGTACAATTAATTACAACAAACAGATTCTTAATAAAACTTTAAGATACAATGGCACAAAAACACATTACACATATATTTTTACCCTGGAAACCCAAACCGGGAAAACCAGTAACTTGTTTAGAGAAACACCTCTAATATTATATTCATCATATTCTTTGTTTACAATGCAATATACATATAGGATCTCATGGCATCCAAACCCCTAATCCATTGACCCAGATTAGTCAATGACCCTTATTCCTTAACTGAAATTAGAAAAACCATCGTCAAAAACCATGTGCCGGAAAATAATACCAAAGACCCCATTTTCTCCCATATCATTGTACAATACATGGAATCAATTTTGCAAAGAATATAACACATACCCAACATTCTCCCACTTGTTGTTTTATTTGCAAATAAGGGGTTACATGATTACATAGTCAACAATCTAGGACAACAATGCCCATAGATCCTTTACACCAAGATAACTTCTTAGTATTCATAGATTTTTTTAATGAATCTGCAACATTCTCCAAAGTGTCCACCTTCATTAGCAACACCTTCTTGTATTCAACCATATCTCTCACAAAGTGATATTAAACATCAATATGTTTTGTCTTTGAATGATAAGTCATGTTCTTCTCCAGGAATATTGCACTCTGACTGTCACAATATATCCTTACAACTAGTTGTACCAACCCAATACTTGAACACAATCTCTGTAACCATATTGCTTCCTTTCTTGCATGAGTGTCTACCATGTGTTCAACTTTTGTAGTTGAGAGTGTCACTACAGACTATCTTTTTCTCATCCAACTAATTGCTCCTCCAAATAGGTTAAACACATACCCTCTTATAGATCTTCTAGGATCTATATCTCCAGCCCAATCTGCATCCACAAATCCATGTATGTCCAATCTTGGTCTTCCTTGGTAGCACAATCCATAACTAGTAGTGCTACACAAATACCTAAAAATTCTCTTTATTTTTGTCCAATGCTCATTTCGTGGTTTTGATATATACATGCTCAAAACTTTCAGTACATGTGCAATGTTCGGTCTAGTACATACCATTTCATATATCAAACGGCCAACCACACTCGCATATGGAACACCAGACATATCATCTTCCCCTTCCTATGTCTTGGGACGATCCATAGAGAACTTTACACCTACAGGAATAGGAACCTTGACCAGTTTACATTCCTGCATATTAAACCTCTGCAATATTGTCTCGACATATTTCCTATGATTTAACCAGAGTTTCTTGTTTTCTCGATATCTTTTAATTTCCATGCCCAAAATGAAATTTGCAGCACTTAGATCCTTCATGTCAAATTTAGAGGACAACTGAATTTCACATCTTGGATAATCTCCTTGTTGTTTCCTATCAACAACATATCATCCACATACAAGACCAAATAAATAATATGATCACCAATTAATTTGAAATACACACAATGATACAATTTTCTCCTTATGAAGCCAAGTCCCAGCACATAAGTATCATATTTTTGATACCACATCCTTGGTGATTGCTTTAACCCATACATGGACTTTTTCATCTTGGATACCAACTCCTTATTTCCCTTCACACCAAATCCTTTTGGATTATTTATGTAGATTTCTTCTTCCATATCCCCATGTAGGAATGTTGTCTTCAAATCCATCTATTCTACTTCAAAATCAAACGCAAAAACAATAGATAAAAAAAAATTAATAGAAGTTAACTTGGAAACAAGAAAAAAAATCTCACCAAAGTCAATTCCCTCAACTTGAGAATAACCTTTTGCTACTAACCAAGCTTTGTATTTCTCCACTTTTTCTTCTGCATTCAACTTCTTTTTAAACACCCATTTGCTTCCAATGGGATTTCTTCCATTCTGCAACTCCACTAGATCCCAAGCCTAATTCTTATCCAAGGATGCCATTTCTTCAACCATAGCCTTTTTCTGGAGTTTTCCATCCTCTGAATCCACTGTCTCCCTAACAGTTCTAGGATCATCTTCAGTCATAGACAAAGCAAAATTTGAATGGAAATCAGGTGGAGTATACCTTTCCAATTTCCTTTTTTCCTGAACCGATCTCCTTAATACTAGAGTATGAGGATTTTCTTGTTCTTATTCATGTTCTTCTATAGAGTATGATTCGTCATCCTTCAACTCAACCTCTATTTTCTCTGGTTCTTCCTTCCTTGGTAGGACTTCTTGTTTAACATATTTGATTTCTCTAAATGCCACATCTTGGATATACACTACCTTCTTAGTTTCTAGGTTCCAAATATTATACCCTTTCAGACCATCTTTATACCCAATAAAGATACACTTTTCATCTATTTTATCTAGCTTACTCGTGTTTTCCTTCGGAACGTAAACATAGGCCTCAAATCCAAATAACCTAAGATGTGTGAGAGAGGGTTTCTTACCATTCCATACCTCGTGTGGAGTCTTGTCATCCAGTGTTGATGAGGGTGATCAATTGACTAGGTAACATGCAGTACCCACTGCCTCTGCCCAGAATTTATGTACCAACTCGGCAACACTGAGCATGCACCTTACTTTTTCCAATAGTATCATGTTCATCCTTTTTGCAACTCCATTATGTTGAGGTGTATATGGAGTAGTCTTCTTCCTTTATATACTGCACTTCTTACAAAATTGTTTGAATTCTTTTCTGCAAAACTATCCATCATTATTTGTCCTTAACACCTTAATTATTTTCTTTGTTTGATTTTTCACAAGAGCCTTAAACTCTTTAAACCTATCAAAGACTTCACATTTCTTCCTGAGAAAATATATCCATGTATTTCTTGAGAATTCATCTATAAATGAGACATAGTACACAGATTTTCCCGGTGATGGAACTGACACAAATCCAAACACATCATTGTGCACCAACTGTTAAATTCCCCTCTACCCTCGTTGCACCAGAAGGGAATCTCACCCGATTATGCTTCCCATATACACAATGTTCATAGAAATAAAAATCCAAAGTGTAGCTAGACATACCTTCAACCATACCTTTACCATGAAGTAGTCAAAATACCTTCTCTCTAATATGCCCCGATCTTTGATGCCACATCATAGCCTTTTCTCTAGAGACTATAGGAGTTTTTTTTTTCTTTAGATCCAATCTTAGGAACAATGGAACTATTACACCCATCACTAATAGTGTTTCCTTGTAGCTTATACAGAGTTCCAATATGAACTCCCTTCAACAACGCCATTGCTCCTCGAACCATCCTGCAAGTTTCTTTCTCAAACATTGTTTTTACCCGTGCATCATCCATTTTGCTTACATAAATCAAATTTATAGTCAATCCCGGGATGTGCAGAACACAAGGCAGTTTTCTAACCCTTCCATCCATGATCTTCAACTTGATTTTCCTTGTCCTATGATTTTGGTTGTCGAGTCATCACCTAGGAAAACATCACCTCCAACATATTTTTCATATTCATAGAACCAGACATGCCTCATGATTTGCATGTGTGATTGATGAAGCCAAGTACACATCCCCTCCTTCTTCCGAGGAGGTTTTTGCTTCTGTAGAAGGAGCATCTCCAGATCCCTTCCCTCTCTCAATGCCTTTGGGTCTACATTGCTTCTTGTAGTGCCCTTCTTTTCCACATCTCCAACATACCTTCACAAACTTTCTGGGAGATTTAGATCTACCCTTAGATTTAGATCTCCCACTTGAGGACTTAGATTTATTTCTTTCCTAGGAGCGTCCTCTTGCAAATAATGCATTTTTGCTCTATCCTTCTATGTTCTTTTGTCTCATCTCCTCTGACAGCAAGGATGAGACCACATCATCAAAACTTAGAGTAGTTGTATTACTACCTATGGCCACAACCAGACTATCCCATGAGTCTGGTAAACAACACAATAAAATGATACACTTATCTTCATCTGAAATTATATCAATAGATAATAACTGACTTACCACGGTATTGAAGGTGTTTAGATGCTCTGTCACCGAGTCTCCATCTTTCATCCTCGGGTTATACAACTTCTTCCGCATAATTTTTTTTTTTACCAGGGACACATACTAGTACAAAGACCCCAACTTATCCCATAATTCCTTGGCTATAGCGTCCCATAAAACATTCAACAATACTGAATATGAGAGACACAATCGAATTGTTCTCTTTGCCTTTTGATCCAACTTTTCCAGTATTCTACTGACGTTCATGTAGGTGAGTACCTGGATCCATCGTGGTCCACTGATCTTTTTCTACCAATAGATATTTCATCTTGAGCTTCCACAAGTCAAAACTTGTTCCATTAAATTTCTTGATCTTTATTTTCAAATTGCTCACCATTTCTTTTCACCTAAAGAATCAATACCACAGTTCTCCCACTGTAGCAAGGTTTATCACAAACTCGAGACAAATCCTTAGCCACAAAGGCATCCTCCTGAAGCCAACAATTGTTCTGATACCAAATGTAGATTTTAACCTTGTACAATTAATTACTACAAATAGATTCTTAATAAAACAGAAAATATACAATGGCACATACATTACACAAATATTTTTACCCTGGAAACCCAAACCCGGAAAACCAACAACATGTTTAGAGTTGTATCTCTAATCTTCTATTCATAATATTCATTGTTTACAATACAATATACATATAGGATCTCGTGGAATCCAAACCCCTAATCATTGACCCGAATTAGTCAACAACCCTAATTTCTTAACCAAAATTATAAAAAAACATCAGCAAAAACCATGTGCTGAAAAACCGTAAAAAATAGAAGCAAAAAATTGCCAAAAACAAACCATTTTTTTTCCCTAGGGATCCTGCCCCCAAACCCCCGCAACCCTCCCAGCTGGGGGGTGCTAAGCACCCCCCAGACCCCCTTTTCTCCCATATCGGTGTACAGTACATGGGATCAATTTTGCAAAGAATATAACACATGGTTTGCCGAAGAAAATTGTTTCTAACATAGATCCCAAGTTCACATCCAACCTTTGGAAGGGATTATTTAAAGGATTTGGGACAAATTTGAGTTTTAGCACAGCATATCACCAATAATCAGATGAAAAAATTGAGAGGGTCAATCAAGTGATTAAAGATATGCTAAGGATGTATGTGATGGATAAACCATCAAAATGGGAAGATGATCTACATTTAGTTGACTTTGCTTATAATAATGGGTATTAGGCATATTTGAAGATGAGCTCATTTGAAGCATTATATAGTCAAAAGTGAAACACACTAGTGAGTTGGGACAACCCGACAAACAAAACATTGGTTGGGCCATAATTGCTTGGAGAAATGGAAGAACAGATGGTGAAAATAAAGCATAATTTAAAGGTTGCTCAAGACAAGAAGAAAATTTGTGTAGACAAAGACAAAACACACAAATAATTTAAAGTGGGAGAGCATGTCTTGATATTGAAAGTGAAATCCAAGAAGAGTTCACTTAAATTGGGGAGCTATCCAAAGTTGGCAACAAGATATTGTAGACCATTTGAGATCCTGGAAAGGATTGGTCCAGTTGCATACATGCTTTCACTACTTGCATCCATGTGCATTTATAATGTGTTTCATGTGTCTTTCCTTAAAAAGTATGTGCATGATGTTAATCATGTAAATGATTGGAATGTGATTAAGGTGGAGAAAGAAGGAGACTTTCAAGTTCATTTGATGTGCATATTGGGCCGGAAAGTCAAGCTTCTTCGGAATCGAGCAATAAGGCTAGTGAAGGTCCAGTGGACCTGTTACGGACCTAAGGACGAAACCTGGGAATAGGAGGATGCCATGTGGGAATATTACCCACATCTTTTTGAAGAGTTTTTATTGTACATGTGTATATAATGCAATGAGGACAGTGCATAAATAAGGGGGAGGGGAATGTATTACCCCTAGGATGAACACCAAGTTGTAAATGTACATATGCTTTATAGGATGGTGAGCCAAGATGCTTTGGGCCATAGTGCCTTTGTATATATACATTTTGAGGCCAACGTGCTTGTGTGATTTAGGCCAACAAGCTTAAACAAATGTAATATGTAATCACACTCATTTTTATTAATTAAAATACAACACTATTGCAGACCAAGTCAGACAAAATAATATGGGGGGATAGGACTCCACGAGAGGGAAAGGGGGCTTAAGCCAAGGAATAAAATAATATTTTTCATAAGTCATAAACTTTATGTTATAATTTTATCATAAATTTTTAAGTGAGAGGAATGGATTACCAAGTGGAGTCAAAGGCATTTCGTAGAGTGACAAGTGTCAAGATAGGAACTTGAATATAATGTGGGGAACTCAGAGAAATTTCCATCATTCTTCCAATCATTCATTCATTCTTGCTTCCATCATCCGTACCATGGATGGAGTGTAAGTTGAAGTTGGTTACCTTGTAAATCCTTGGTGTCTTGGGTTGAAGAAGCAGGTTGTCAAGCCTGTAGAGCAATTTTCTCTGATGAGAGAATTGTTGGGATATTTTTCCCTGTGTGCTAGGCTAGCGGGTGTTGAAATCCTTGAGAAACATTGTTTTCCAAGTGCAACAGGGCTCTAAGAATTCATGGTTGGCTTGTTGCTAAATCCTTGGAAGGGAAGTGGGACAATCGAAGGACTGTTGAGTAGAGAAGGTACACTTTCTGGGGTGGGACAAGATGTGGGGAATGATATGTTGTGAGCTTGGAACTGTTGCTAGAGTTGGTACCTGAGCATGCGTCATGTTATGTTGTGGTTCAATCCTTAGTTTGGCTTAGGTAGCCTTTTCCCTAGTGGAGTTATAGACCCAACTCAAGGGTGACATGATGTTGAGAGTGTATGAACAACAGAGTCTACGACTGGGAGGAACGTTTGAGGTTTGCATGTAGTTAGCGAATTATAAGCAAAAGATAAGTGTTCTTTTATGTGTGTTAATGTGCTATTTATCATGTGTATGTTTATGTTAATTTTGTTTGTTAAAATTGTACATAATTATGCATGGTTGTGCATGTTATTGTTAGTTCTGCCTAATTGTTTCATATGCATGGGATGGTGGTTAATAAATGGTATAAACATTAGTTATTTTTATCCGTAATGGTAAAAGGATTCCAACACGAGGCTTGAAACATCGCACGTACAAGATTGAATTGCACATGCTGGGAAACAATTGTTGCACATGGCACAATGATGGTTGTGCATGTGCAGTATGCCTCAGTGAGATAGTTCCACAATTAGAATTGGTATTAGAGAATATTTTGGTGTGGTGTGACTCATCTTTGGGATGGGTACGATAACTTGTGTTATCGGAGAATTTTTTTGGGGTTTGTTGGTAACGAGGACGTTACAATTTTCTTTCAAAACTTGGAGTTTGAACTTGGAAGAGTTGGGTAAAAGTATCCTTTGTTTGTACCACAATATTCTATTCTCCCAAGTGAATTTAGGATTTGTAGTTGGGTTGCTTTCAACTTCCTCTATTAACTTACTTATCTTTGGATTTTTGACATACTTAGTTTCAACTACTAAGATCCATTTAGGAATGATGATGGAAATAATGCATAATGTAGCATCACTATCAAGTTTCCTTGATAACCCGTCTGCAACCAAATTCTCCCTTCCTTTTTTATAAGGAATATCGAAGTCAAAGACTTGGATTTTACTCACCCATTTTCGCTGCTTTGATGAAAGGTTCTTCTGAGTTAGAAAATACTTCAAATTATTATGCTCTGTTTTCATGAGAAATTTCATTCCCAACAAGTATTGTTTCCATTTAACCAAGGCATGCACAATTGCCAACATTTCTTTGTCATATGTTGATTTTGTTTGCTCCTTTGGTTTGATTTTTTGACTTTCAAATGCAATGAGATGATTATCTTGCATAAGTACGACACATAATCCTATTCCTGAAGCATCACATTCAAGGACAAATGTTTTAGAGAAATCTGGTGCTGTCAAAATTAGGGTGGATATCATTGAGAGCTTCAACTTTCTAAAGCATGCTTTAGCCTCGTCATTCCATTTAAACACATATTTTTTCAATAGCATTGTTAATGGGGTCACAATCTGCGCATAGTTTCAAACAAATCTTTTGTAGTACCCGGTAAGACCAAGGAATCCTTGTAATGATGAAATTGATTTGGGGCTAGGCCACTCAATAACTGCCACAATTTTCTTTGGATCAACCTTGATTCCTTCATCTGATTTGACATATCCCAAAAATACTCTCTCTTTTTGTCTAAAGCTACATTTAAATTTGTTAGCATAAAATTTATTCTCTTGAAGGAGTTTTAATCTTGTCTCTATGTGCTTTAGGTGTGAGTTATGGTTCTTGCTATAAACAAGTATATCATCAAAGAAGACAAGTACAACCTTTCGTAGGTACAGATGAAATAAATCATTCATTAATGCTTGGAAGGTAGCAGGAGCATTGGATAAATAGAAAGGCATGACCCAAAATTCGTACAACCCTTCATGGGTACATAAAGAAGTTTTGGGAATGTCTTCCTCTTGAATTTTATTTGGTAATAACCTGATTTCAGATCCATCTTGGAGAAATATTTAGCACCATGGAGCTCGTCCAATAATTCATCCATAATTGGAATTGGAAATTTATCCTTTAACGTAATTTTTTTCAATGCTCGATAATAAATACAGAGTCTACATGACCCATCATTTTTCTTAACAAGCATGACTGACCCTAAGTAAAGACTCTTGCTTCATGTAATAACACCTCAGTCCAATAATTCTGGAACCAAGTGTTCAATTTCTGTCTTATGTTGGTGTGACTACCTATAATATTTTCTTCTAATTGGGGAGGAACTAGGGATCAATTCTATGATGTGGTCTCTAGAACGAGGTGGAGGAAGCCCACGAGGAGGTTCTTGAAAAGTGGTGCTATATTTTCCAATAATTTTGTCTAATTTCTTGGAATCATCATTTTTGTTTTCATTAGTAGTTCCCTCTTGTAAGTTTAATCCAACAATACCAAGCATGGCTAACCATTGGACCCCCAAGAAAATATCTACCCCTCGTATTGGCATAACATACATAAGAGATTTTAATTTGTAGTCATTAATGGATACTTCTATCTTGTGGCATTTCCCATCACATGAAACCATCTTATTTCCCGAGATGGAGACTTGAAATTTAGAGGTAGGATAAATGAATATGTTTAATTTCCTTGCTATCTTCGTATCTATAAAGTTATATGAGTTGCCACTATCTATGAGCACTGTTACTTTAGTTTTCTTAACATAGCCATAAACTTTAAGAGTTTGGGGTTGAGAAATACCCATCATTGCAGCAACAAAGAGTGTCGAACTTGCGTTTTGATTTCTTGACTCTTGGGAATTTCTTGAGTCTCCATTATTTGTTTCTTCATCGAATGAAGATATGTCCCCTACTTCCTTGTCCTTGTTGTTGTCACTCTTATCTATTTCACAATGAAAAATCTTTTTGTCCTTGCACTTATGGTCGGGTTTCCAATTGGGTGCGCTACATTTAAAACATTGGTCTTTATCTTGTCTTGTATCTAGTGGTGGTCTCCTTTTGTGGGGGGAATGTATTTGGAGCTAAATCCCTCGAGTGAGTGCCATGATGTCTGTTGATATGCTTTAAGTTTCTTTTAAGTGATTTTGGCTTTCTGACAAGCTTGCTCAATATCCTTAACGGTACGCAATTCACGCTCATTTTGGATATTTTCCTTCAACCCCGATAAGTCTATTTGAAGCAACCAATCTTTTGATATACTAGGGACATGAGTGGATAACACATGCAGATCCTGAAAAATTCCTCCATTGTACCAGATTGTTGTAATTGAATCTTGTTGAGACTCCACAGATCAAAGTCTCATGCAAAAGCCTCTTGGTCAGTCTGGTATAAATTTGCAATCTGGAGAATTTTACATAGAAACACAACAAAATCATTGTATTATGATTTCCTAGGCTCATCTTGGAAGTTTCTTGTACCATATTCCAAGGTAAAACACATCTCTTCCATGTAAGACATTGTCTTATACATGCTAATGCAAAGATGCATCATGAATGTTGTATTTGAGTGAATTTGCAAACATCCAGGCTCTTTAAATGCATTGGCAACAGTGCTTTCCAAGCTCTCTTGACCAATCCTTTCCAATCCGCATTGATCATTTTTCTCAAGGCCAATTCAAGCCTAGAAAATAAGGCTTGTCTCTCAACAATTTGTGTAACTACTTGGCTTTATATTTTTTCAATGACCATCTTCCGAGAGCTGATACTATGTCTTTTTTTAGTCTTGGAAACCTTCTAAAAAATGTGAGTTATTG
>SNQJ01S0046859.1:34035-79952 GCA_010110895.2 Picea sitchensis
CTCATATATAATTGAGGTGAAGGAGGCCCTTTAAGCATGCAATGGAGTGTGATGTAAAGCTTCTTGTGAATGAAGCGTAGCCAACATCTCTTTCTTTTTAGAGACAAGCTACCCCATTTTTCCAGTTTGTGTTCTACAGTGGTTTTCTATCTTATTCAGTAATAGAATTTGGGTTTCACTGTATTTTTGTGTTCTCTTCTATATTTTTGTGTATTTCATTGTTATATCTCAGCTATATTTCTTCCTTCATTTCATTCTCAAAATAATCTGGATCAATCATGATTAAGAATGAAAAAGTAGAGTGCATAAGGCATCTCTAATTGCTTTACATCATCATATTAATATAAGCTTAAACTAGTAGTAAACAAGGATAAGTTGCAAAACATCTAGTCCCTACCATAACTTGTTTAGTAAAAAGATTAAATATAGTTGGGGAATATTCCAATTAACACATTGTTACTATGACTTGTGACTTCTCCATCAACATAGCACGAAACCAAAGAAGGAAATAAGACACAAACAACTAAGAATGTGTCGCCTACTACCCCTTGACATCTAGGGGTAAATAGAGGAGATTTTTCTCTTGTGACCCTTATAACAGAAAACAGTTCCACATATGAGATCCATGGTTCTCCATAGACAATTGATTGAATATGCTTCCCACATTTTCTTAGCTCATTCAGATTTGATGATTATGGTTCTTGGCATACATGAGGTAGATTATTTCATTACTTCATATTGAGTGTTAATGTATTATGTACTTTTCATGAAAGTGGTGATCATCGGTTTAGTTGAAAAATGGATCATGATGCTCTAAATTTGTGCTTTTTGTCATGTTTCATCTTGGTGATCATCATCATCTCCTAGATAAATGTTGTCACTCTTGGGTTCAATTGTACTATTGGGGGGCTTTGAGATGTGTAGCATGTCCATGTACCAATCCATACTTCACTCTCTATTTCTCCCTGTTTTCATTGTCCCAGTCATGGGTTTGTTGTCATATGTTATAAAAAATGGTTTGTGCTTCATATTCCCATGAGAAGAGCCTCACCCCAAAAGATCTATAAGCTTGAGGTGAAGAGAAAATAAAAAAGAAAAGAAAATTCAAGAACCAAAGGGAATAAATTATGAGAAATTCCCCCTCGTTGTGAGGTCATTACCCTAATTCGTTTGCAATAAAATGTGTATCTCACAAAAGGACTAAATGAAATAAAACAAAAGTGAAAAGCCAAAAAATGTGAAATAAAGAGAAAAGGCAAATAAGGGGTAGTAAGACATAGTGTTTAGGAAAGGGTAACTAAATGCATAAATGCTCCCTCATGAAATTCAAAGGAACTCATGTAGTAAAAATTAAAATATATAAGAGAGAATCCACAATAAAACTTCATAAATAAACCCTTAAACATCAAAATATCGAATACATTCACCATGAACAACACACAAATATAAAGGGAAGAACCCTTAAGGTAAGGAAACACCATTAAATACTCATGGCTTATGGAAGGAATTACTCCACAAGTTATTCTTTCTACTAGACAATACAATCCAACACACATCCAATACAATGATACTCATGAGTATTTATACTTTCTCATGAGTATTCCTAGAGGTCTTATGTCAACTACCCCTTATTATTACATTTTTTCCTTTTAATTACATAGTGGTCCTATTCCATTATTATGTCCCACATTACATTCATTATCCCCTTGGGTGCCTCCCTAGGTACATTTCATTCCATCTCCCTTGGCATGTTTTTCCTTCCAAACATGGGAATATACCATATAATATGACCTACTAAGCAATGTAGTCAATTGGTACTATGCGTGAACACCCATCCACCCTAGTGAAATGTGGACATGGAGTCCAACTATGGCTTTTCCTTGATTTTGATTTTGGTTTCTTCTTGGGATCCATGTCTTCATTTTGCTACTATGATATCTCCATACATTGCTTCTAGTATTCCCTGTGCCTCCATATTGGTTGTCTCTCTTCTTACATATTGATCCATAGTAAGTTTGTTGATGCTCATTCCCTTGTCTTGTTGATTGTTGTTTCTCCATGTGGTGTAGGTGGTGATATGCATTGACCTTAACTATCGATTCTTATTTATTTGACTCTTCAACATATGGTTTTATAGATTCTTCTTCATGTTTATGCTCTTCCTTTGGATTTTCGTCAAATGATTATGTACAATATTATTCTAATTTAATCATGGACTCTTCATTTGATGTATCATGAGGTACTACAAATTATTTCCCTGCAAGTACTTCTTCATGTGTCTCCTTGTGCCCTTCCTATTTAATAAGAGAAATATATTGTCATATAATTTTCTTTTTCTTGTACCACAACTTCAAAATTTTATTTTGCACATTATTAATATTGTACCAACCGAGTTCATCCAAACATATCCCAAAACAATATCCACATCATCCATATCTCTAGCATAAAAATATGAATGCAACATGTATTTATCCATGGTATTCTTCAAATATTTAAAAGTTTGACTATTTTCATCTTCAACATGTATGCTTTAAATATTTTTTGTAGGTACATGCAATCTTTTATCCAACTTAACATTGATGAAGTTATGCTTGTTACTAGGTTTTATAGAAACAATAACATTTTCCCATTGAATACGTCCATGAACCTATAATATGAATTTGTCCCATAAAATAAATCCCTAGTTCTCTTATTATCCTTTTTCTCAACATGAGACCATTTGGCTAAAAATACATGTTCATATGTTTTATCAATAAGTTCCTCCATCTTAACATCATCAAGTAAGTTTCCACACACTACAACATCATCTTCTAGATAACAACTAAATTCGGATCTTCAATCTATGGTAAATTCTAATTTTATCCAATTGATAAATTATTCAATACTAGGACCATCACCTTTTCCATTAAAATACATTTTGCCAAAAATAGAACTAGGGTTTTGAAGAGAATGATTTACTTTTTCATGGAGCTCCTTTATATAATTAGGGTTTGAGGTCAAATAGGTAAAATGATCATAACTTTTGTTATGCTTCTTGGATTGGATTATATTATGACCCCGATTATGAAATGTCATGGCTTCCTTGAATCTAATGGCACCAGTATGACCAAAATATATGCACTTTGTCAAAATATATCCATTCTGTGAAATTTGTGGTCGTCACCAGAAAAAACCCTAAAAAGTGTTGATTTAGAATCAACGATATCTCTACTTCTCATATTCCATTTTGGACTCTCTTTTTTTTAAATTTAGTATTTTTTTTAGAGAAATTCAAAACTTAGGCTGGATTATCCAAATTTTGCACATAAAGTTTCATAAATCAACTTGAATTCTATTGTCCTTTTTTTCTGTCAAAAATCAACAAAAAGAAAAAAAAAATCCTAATAATTCTCTCACTTCATGCTCAAGAAAGAGCTCTAATATAAATTGTAGTAAAAATTCAAATATATCAGAGAGAATCCACTATAAAACTTCATAAATAAACCCTTAAACACCAAATATATCCAAGACATTCACCATGAAAAACACAAGAATATAGAGAGAAGAACCCTTAAGGTAGGGAAACACCATCAAATACTCTTTATAGAAGGAATTACTCCACAAGACATGCTTTCTACATGACAATACACACATCCAATACAATGATACTCATGAGTATTTATACTTTCTCGTGAGTATTCCTAGGGGTCTTATGCCAACTACCCCTTATTATTTAATATTCTTTCTTTATAATTACATAGTGGGCCTATGTTAGATACCAAATATAGCATAATAGCATAAAAGAGAATTACTGCAAAAATTAATAGCAAAATAACAACATGAAACGTAAATATTGCAGAAAATAACAATGGAACAACAAATGATATGGAATCACAACACCAAAATAACACCTTTGTTGATAGGAAGAAATATTCACTTGCCTCTTCGAGGAGGAAACCTCTAGTAGAGTAGATCTCTATTACAATAATTCTTAAGACAAAACTTTTCATGCCCTCGAATCCTATTTATACTAAATCTATCTACCAAAATACCAATCTAGAGGAAGATCTTTCTAGAAGAAAAATCTTCTATTAGGTCTTCTTACAATTGAGTTATTCTTCCTTATTACTAGACCTTATAAATATCATCCTTTATTACATGGAAAATATATTAATATACCTACTTGAGGGGTTAGGGAAGTTAGGTCCCTAACATGCCTTCCCCCTTAAAAATAGACTTGTCCTCAAGGCTAGAGATGGGGAAATTGTTGTAGAATGGTAGACGGTTCCCAGGTGGAATATTTTGGTTGTGTGTCCTTCCACTGAACTAGAACTTCCTTGATAGTGCGTTGGAAAAGACGATGCTCACACTGATCCAAGACTGCTTGTGCTTGTAACCAAATGGATCCTTCTTCATCTAAATCAGGTAGGCTTGTCTTAGTATGTCACTTAGTGCTTATCACTTTCTTTAAGCAGGAAACATGAAAAACATGGTGGAGCTTAGAGTGACTAGGAAACTCTAATTGGTAGGCCAACAGACCCCACTCTCTTTAGAATACGGTAAGGACCATAGAATTTGGGGGATAATTTCTTATAGTGTTGGGCTTTGAGTGAATCCTTCTTATAAAGTTGCAGACAAAGAAACACATGGTCCTCTGCAACAAATTCACATTCAGAATGACCCTAATCTTCTTTTTGTTTCATGTGATTCTAAGCCATGACCAAATTTGCTTTAAGAGTACGGAAAATGGTTGTGCAAACTGTAAGAGTTTGATCCACCTACTAAACCTTGGAGACATCGAGCACGTATGATAAAAATAAAGGTGGTGGTTGTTCATATATTGCTTCAAAGGGAGTCATGCAAGAAGTTGTGTGGTAAGAAGTGTTGCACCGCCATTCAACAAGGGGTAGCCACTGAACCCACTGATTTTGTTTATCAAATACAAAACACCTCAAATATGTTTCCAAACACTTGTTTGTTATTACATGAGGTTTTCAAGGGTCGTATGTGTTGGTTGTTAATACCTATGTTTGTATCCTCATCTCATCTCTCTCTCTTCCACACCACCAAGTCCTAGTATCTTTCCCTCTCATTGATAAATTTGTTTTTCCCCCTTTGTTGACGACCTGGTTTCCCTTGGTATCTTTCCCTACCAAATACCGTCCCAAATTTTTTTTGTTTCTATCGAAGAAGGAAGAGAACTCATCATCATTTTGTCTTGAATTACTGGTTATTTTGTTTCCTTAACCCACAACAAGTCATCCAAGTCCTTGTTACACAGGAAGTAGCCATGGGAACAAAGTGCAGCACTCAAAACAGTCTATTACAGGCTCAAAGCAGTAGGTTGGTAGGTTCAGTTTTCAACGACAAGGATCCCAAGATTATTTCATATCAACGACTCTCGGGCGATTGATATTTCAAAGTAGTGCAAGGATTGGCAACTAGACAGAGGATCTGAAGTCCCAAAGTAAAATATGAGCCATTGAAGGTCGAGGAAATGTGTCGACGGATCTCGCACTTCGAAAGATTGCGTGAGTAGGCATTGAAAAGTCTTGAAGATCCGAAGCCCGAACTCCCAAAATAATTGTGCATCGTTGACCTCAAACCAACAAGGATCGTTGATCTTGGTGGCAGTATCACCAAAAGCCCCGAAGTAATAAAGGTCCAAAAGTAAATCTCGGCCATCCAAATCAAGAGCCCATGTGTCGAAAGATCTCACACTTCGGAATTCGGAACTTCGGGGAATTGTGCAAGCAAGCATTGAAAAAGGCTCAAAGCCCGAACTCTTGAAATAAATCTTGGTCATCCAAAACAAGAGGCCACGTGTCACCAAATATTTCATTTCGGAGATTCGACACTTCAGAGGATTGTAAGAGCTGTGCATCGAGGAGGCCCGAAGCCTGAACTATCGAAGTGATTGTGAGTCGTTGATCTTTGCAGCAGGACCTAGGGTCCATCAAAGAGCAGCGCGTGGCCTCCTCCTAGGCATTAAGCCTCATCATGATCCTGAGGAAAAAAAAACAATTAATGAGAAAGGAATGGTGGTTGAAACCTCGTCACACTCCATAAATAGAAAGCATGGAAGGTCTGGCCGTGGGGACATAAATTTCAGTTTGAGGTACCCCTGTGGACGGTTTTTCCTACAGGTCCATGTTGATCTAATCTCGCGCCTAACAGAAGGATGCACTCACGATCTAACAGAAAAAGGCGCAGATGAAAGGATTTGAATGGAGTGGCCAGATCACACTCCTGGTGGTCGTGGACTGATCTGAGTATAAATAGATCAGTTTAAGATTTTGTTAAGGTGGTCAACTAGTTGAGAAGAGCTCCCTACTGTGTAATTTTGTATGCCAGAACTATTCTTTGGTTATGTATCAAACTTGAGACTTTCTCATTAATAGAAGTCGGTTGCTTTCATATCTTTTTTTAAACTGTGCTAAAACACTCGGGCATGGAGGATCTAGTCGAGGGTTGTGGTTCTATTGTAATATAGGTTTGATTGCAGTAGCATTGTGACCAGTTTTAGTCAGCTTCCTTGTTGCCTTATTTCCCCTTCTGCTGAAAGGCTCAAGCATGGAGGAACCAGTTGAGTTTTTTTAGTTGCATGATAATGTAGGTTTGATTATTGTGTTGCTATGACATTTTTCAGTGTATGAAACTTGAGTTCAAGAGTTCTCTTGATCCTGATTTTTTCTTCACCAAACTGCTTGAAAGTCATATGCCCATAGCAGTCTTGTTCACCTCTCTCAATAAGTCTTCTTTCTTCCCACACTTAAACTCAAATCACTGACTAAATTTGATGAGGACCTCACTTCCCTGTGCATTACTTGTCCAGTTTTTGTGTTAAAATCATTGTTGTACTGAGTTTAGTCCATTTGACCTCCAGTCATAAAACCAACATCCACAAAAAATTCTGAAGGGTACTGGGCTTATCCTCTTGCAATCTGAGGGTGACTCTCAGTGCTAACATTCATGGTGTCATTGTCAAGGAACAAATTGAAGACATTTCCCTGGGATAGAATGACAAAGAATTTATGATTCTGAAGGTGCATCAGATATCAATACCTTGAAGATTGCAGCTTGCACCTGGCGACTCCAATATTTTAGTTGTGTCTCCCAAAGGCAGACACACGAGGCCTACTCCACAGCTTCCTATGGAATCACCTGAAACTGAACCAGAAAAGATCATAAAAAATGGAAATACCTCTCAAGAAGAACTTTCAGCTGTTGTACCAGGTGATTCTGGTAATTTACATGATTCTTCTTTTCAAACTCTAGTAGTTGCATCTATTTCTACTGTTATACCATCTATTGGAGTTTCCATAAGTTTAAATTTTGGAAGTTTTCTTATTGAAATTCCCCCTTCTAGGCCTCATTAAATGAAATTTTTGACACTCCTATTTCCCCTGGGATTGTAAAGTGGCTTAGACCTAGGAACTTAAAATATTTTCCCACTTTGGGTTTTCCTACTCCTCCTTCTGTCAAATTTGTTGTATCTAAAGAGGGGGGAAATTATTTTCCTTTGAACCCCATATTATTCTCCTCCAACATTCAATCACTTCCCTTCTCCCCTAGAAACATAGTTCCAGTATCACCTGTCCAAAATCCATCTCCCCCTGGTTCTCCTACAGTTCACATCCCAATGGTAGGTGTTAATCCTCCTAGAAACAAGATGGTTGACATATTGGCTGCTAGATATTACCCTCTTGTTTTACCTCAGCCTATGAATTCTCTCCCAAATGGATACTACCTTAATTACATGCCCCAGTTCGTAGGGGTGGGAGACATAACAACAGAAGAACACCTTTCATCTTTTTATAGATTTGTAGAGATTCAACTCATCGAAAATGAAGATGCGTGGATGAGATTTTTTGTACAAAGCCTTGATGGTGATGCTATGAATTGGCTTAGGGACTTTCCTCATGGATCTATTGATGAGATTGAAGATTTGGATGATTCATTCTTAAGAAATTGGGGGGATAAAAAAGATTTCCTTTATTATATTACAGAATTTGGGGAACTTAAGAGAGAAGAGGGGGAATCTGTTTCAGACTTCTCAATAAGATTTAATAAGATGTACAAAAATATTCCCTCTGGAATTAATCCTACAGAAACCTCTGCCAAGATTGCTTATGCTAGTGCCTTTGACCTTGAGTTTTTCCTCATGTTGAGAGAAAGAAGAGCCACCTCCTTGGCTCATATGCAAGATGCAACCCTTGAAGTAGAATCTAATATATTGGCAGTTCACAAACTCAAGAGTAAGGTTGATAGGGATAAAAGAAAAGGTAGGTCTGAAGCTTCAACCTCGGGTTCCTCTACTGCCTCCCCTCAAGTGGACAAGTTGAAAAAACTAGTAAAATCACTTTCTGCAGAAATAGAGAAGTTGAAATTTGAAGGAAAGCAGAGCTATAGGAACCCCCAAAATTCTGATAATAGGAGTAATTTTAGAAGACCCAATAATGCCTCTCATATCATCCAAAGAGATCA
Source organism: Picea sitchensis (assembly GCA_010110895.2). NCBI lineage: Eukaryota > Viridiplantae > Streptophyta > Pinopsida > Pinales > Pinaceae > Picea > Picea sitchensis. The sequence goes on from SNQJ01S0046859.1 coordinate 42,502, forward strand.
AATAAATAGGGATAGGGATGATAAAAAAATCCAAGCCCCTCTCCAAAATAACTTGGTTACTTACGAAGAAGGAGAAGAAGAGGATGTTGATCTTGAAATCCATTGTCTTGGTGACACCTCCTCATCTCTTCATTTAATTCAGTCTGCATATGAAGAATCTCTCATGGATAGCCAACTAAATGAGCTAAGCAAAGGGGAAAGGACCAATGGAAATCCAAATAGATACGACCTCGGGTCCAAGAAAAAAGAGGGATAGCCTCAAATTTTTGATCAACCTACTAGAACAGAGCATCCTGTTAAATATGTGGGAGCTAGCAGTAAAGGAAAAGAGGCACAAAACCCCCGACTAGTGGTTAATATCCCTACCCCAAAAGTTAAGGAGATTTTAAATCCTCCCTCGTCATTTAGCTTCGAGAATGAGATTCAAAAAATTAAAATCCCTGTACCTTTCTTGGAGCTGGTTAAGAATGAGGATTTCAAAATGTACCTTTCCAAATTCTTGCATCCTGAACCTTCATCTCATTCCACAGACTCATTCAACCTCCAATATGAAAAGCCATTTGTCATACTAGGGCCTTTGGTAGAGGATAGATATGATTCCTCCCCTCCTTTCTATACATCATTGAACATTCATGATAAAGTGTTGCACAACTTCTTGATGGATTCAGAGGAATCTCGCAATATTATGCCTAAGATTGTCATGGATGAGCTTGGGTTGGAGGTCACAAAAACCTACCATGACCTGTACTCATTCAATTCCAGGAAAGTGAAGTGCCTCAGGGTTATTAAAGACCTGGTTGTCTCCTTGTTTTAATTTCCAATGAAAAGTCTGGTCATGGATATTGTGGTGGTTGATGTCCCCCCTAAGTTTGGGATTCTCTTATCTAGATATTGAATCAAAAGAATAGGGGGAACTTTGCAGATGGATATTTCATATGCCACTATTTCTGTGTTTGGGGGAGATAATAGAAGGCTTTACATAGAAGCTCAACTTGCTTACATTATCAGCGATGAAGCAAATCCGACCAACCACCCCATTTTTGAAGTATACACTAATCTAGCAACCAGTATGTTACAACCCACTGATGGACCTCAATATCCCATTGAAATCGAAAAGAATCCCATCACTTCTTTTGAAGACCCTCCTTCCAATATATCTATTTGGAAAATGGTTTTTAATGGAGCCATTTCCAGGGAAAGTTTTGGGGCTGGGGTAGTTTTCATTTCCCCGACCCAAGAGACCATATCTCTGTCTTATAAGCTTGAATTTGAAACAACAAACAATGTGGTAGAATATGAGGCTCTTGTTTTGGGTTTGAGAGCTACCAAAGACATGAATATTGAGGAGCTAGAAGTATTTGGATATGTTGATCTAATTGTACATCAAGTCAAAAATCTATATCAAGCTAAGAACCCCAAGTTAATGTCCTACAAAAACGAAGTCTGGGATCTTGTTGGTAGTTTCTTCTTGGATTTTAATCTCTTTTGTTCCAAGAGAGGAGAACATTGTGGTAGATTCCTTGGTTGCTTCAGCAAGTAATTTTAGGGTTCCTTTTCCCCCTAAAATCAAGTATGATGTGGAGGTAAAATATAGGCCCTCTATTCCCGACAATGTCAAACATTGGAAGGTGTTTAAGGATGATATTGAGATAAAAAAAAATCTTGAGACTGTGGATGAATTCACTGATTTTCATATTGATCAGGATCAGGATACTAAAGAAATCCCTCATGCTGATATTTTTCTTAATAAAATTGATGACCATCATATTGTTTAGTTTCCTAGTAACTATATTCCAAAGGGACTAGTTCCTTTGGAGAGATTGTTTGATATAAATGATGTTGTTGTAAAGGTTAAAGGTTCGACTGAAAATGTTGATGTGACTGAATGAAATTTAGGAACAGAGGATCCCAAATATGTCAAATTGTCTAGAAATTTATCAAAGGAACAAAGGGTTGAGTATGTCAAGCTTTTGAAGGAGTTTACTGATGTGTTTTTCTGGAAATATGAATATTTAAGAAAATATGGCACCAACATCATTGAGCATAAGATCCCTTTAAAGGAAGAGGCCAAACCTTTCAGGAAGAAACTTAGACAAATAAACCCCATGTTGTTTCCTATTATGGAGAAAGAAGTGAAAAAGTTGTTGGATGCCTAGATCATCATCCCCTTGAGATATTCAGAATGGGTTTCTAATTTGGTGCTTGTGAGGAAGAAAAATGGGGAAATCAAATTATGTGTAGATTTCAGGAATTTGAACAGGAACTCCAAAAAGGATAACTACCCCTTGCCCAAGATGGAGCACATTTTATAGAGAGAGACTGGTTCATACAAGATGTCTATGACTGATGAATTCTCTGGCTATAATCATATCTCTATCATGCCTAAAGATAGACAGAAGATGACTTTCACTACTCCTTGGGGGCATTCATGTATGCTATAATTCCCTTTGGATTGATGAATGCAAGAGCAACCTTCCAGCGAGCCATGGACATTGCCTTCATTGGGGAAAAGGACAAATTTGTATTCATCTATCTGGATGACATTACATTATTCTCAAGGTCTGATAAAGAGCATTGTCATCATCTAAAGAAATTCCTCATGAAGTGCAGAATATTTGGTCTCTCCCTCAATCCTAAGAAATATTTATTTTCTATGAAAGAGGGAAAATTGTTGGGGCATATTGTGCCAGTTGAAGGGGTGAGAATTGATCCAAGCAGAGTAGAGGCCATCCAGACCTTATCTTTTCCTAGATCTAAAAAAGAGGTTCAGTCTTTCTTGGGTAAAATCAACTTTCTGAGGAGCTTCATTTCTAATTTTGTTGAGTTTCTTAAACACATTACAACCATGCTCAGAAAAGGAAGCAAGGTGAAATGGAATTCTGAAGCTTGAGATTATTTTGACAAAATCAAAAAGGCTTTGACTGAATCACCTGTGCTCATCAGCCCTGACTATTCTAAGGAATTTATTATATTCTCCTTTTCCTCATCGAAGACACTGGCTATTGTTTTTCTACAAAAAAACACATAGGGATTAGGGCAGCCTATTTCCTTTTTCAGTAGAGAATTGATGGATGCACAAATGAGATATAATATCATGGAAAAGCAGGTTTATGCTTTCGTCAAATCCCTCAAATATTTTAGAGTATATTTTCTCCATTCAAAGATCGTTATGTATGTCCCTTTAGCCTCTATGAAGAAAATATTGATACAACCCGATATAGATGGGAAGAGAAGCAAGTGGATTGATAAAATTATGGAATTTGACCTAGAAATAAATCCAACTAAATTGGTAAAAGGCCAAGGTTTAGCCAGGATGCTGGTTGAATCAAACTGCAAGGCTTTAGGGGTTAATTTCATGAACGTAAACTCATAAAATCAGCAAATTGGTATTGTTGATAAAGACTCTCATGTTATCTTGAACTTAGCAGTATGCACCTGGTATAAAGACATAATATATTGTCTACAGAAGTTGAGGCCTCCTGATGGTTTGGAAAAAAACAAGGTGAGATATTTGAAACTCAAATCAATCAAATATTATCTCATTGATCAGGTTTTTTACCGGAAGGATCCTCTAGGAGTTGTGTTAAAACTTCTAGACACACAGGAAGCCCATAAATATCTGACTAATTTTCATCATAGTTTATGTGGGGGACATAATTTCTGGAGGACCACGGCTTATAAAATCCTTAGAGCTTGGTATTTTTTGCCCAACCTTTTTACTGATTTTTGTGCAAAGGTTAGGGTGTGTGTCAGATGCCAAAAGTTTTCTGGAAAGCAGCCACTCAAAGATTTTCCTTTGAAACCTGTAATAGTTTCTGGACCTTTTCAGCAGTGGAGTCTTGACTTCATTGGAGAGATCCACCCAGCCTCAAGTGGCCAGTACATGTGGATTTTGACTGCCACTAATTATTTTACCAAATGGATAGAAGCCATCCCTACAAGGAGTGTCTCCCACAAGATAATAATAATATTCCTTGAAGATATCATGTCCAGATCGGTTGTCCAAGTAGGATTGTTACAGACAATGTTTCCTCCTTCAGATTTGAACCATTAATCAAGTTTTGTGAGTAGTATGGGATTAAACTAGTCCATTCTACCCCAAACTACCATTAAGGAAATGGTTTAGCGGAGTCCTCCAACAAAATCCTCACAAATATCATCAAGAAGTTGTTAGAGGAAAACAAGAAATCCTGGGATTCAAAGATGAAATTTGCCTTATGGGATGACAGAGTTACAACCAAAAGGTCACTTGGCATTTCCCCTTTCCATATTATGTATGGGGTTGAGGCTATTTTTCCTACTCAACTTGCCTTGCCTGTGGAAAAGTTACTCGGGAATACCAAGGAGAACTCGATGATATGGTCAGTAGGATACTGCATCTGGTAGAATTACAAAATACCAGGGAGCAACTGCTTGATAAAGTGCAGGATCACCAGCAAAAAATAAAATGAGCCTTTGACAAGAGTGCAAGCAAGGAATATTTTCAGCTGGGGGATCTGGTGCTCAAGTGGGATTCCCCCAAGCAAGACAAATCCAAACATGGTAAATTTGAAGCCTTATGGATTGGTCCCTTCAAGATTTTTGAGGAATTTTCAAACAACACTTATAAATTGCATAACTTGGAGGATTCTGAAGTTTTGGGTGGCCCTGTCAATGGACGCTTCCTGAAAACGTATTTTGTCTAAGTCATGATCGGTGTTTCACCATTGTAATTACCACTTCATTTTATTTTTATTTTAAATAAGAGACTCCATAGCCCAAAGTTAAGGAACTGAAGCTGCGCATTCTTGGCAGCTTGCAGGGAGCATGCCATCCCCTGTGGAGCCATTATTATCACATGAGGTTGTTAGGGGTCGTATGTATTGGTTGTTAATACTCATGTCTATATCCTTGGCTTATATATCTCTCTCGTCCCCACCACAAAGTCCAAGGATATTTCCCTCTCACAACTAAAGTCGGTTTTCCCCCTTTGTTGATGACCTCGTTTCCCTTGGTATCTTTCCTGACCAAATATCTACCCATTTTTTTTTTGTTTCTCTCGAACAAGGATAAGAACTCATCATAATTTTGTCTCAAATTACTGTTTATTTTGTTTCCTGAACCCACAGAAAGTCATCCAAGTCCCTGTTACACAAGAATCAGCCATGGGCACAAAGCGCAACACTCAAAACGGTCTATTACGGGGTCGAAGCAGCAAGCTGGCAGGTTCAGTTTTCAACGACAAGGATCCCAGGAGCATTTCATATCAATGGCTCTCAAGAGATATGGATTTCAAAGTAGCGCAAGGATTGACGAATAGACAGAGGAGTCGATGTCCCGAAGTAAAATCTAAGCCATTGAAGGCCAAGGACATGCGTCGATAGATCTCACACTTTAGAAGATTGTGTGAGTAGGCATTGAAAATTCATGAAGAGCCGAAGCCCGAACTTCCAAAATAATTGTGGACCGTTGACCTCAAACCAACAAGGATCGTTGATCTTGGCGGAAATGTCACCAAAATCCCTAAAGTAATAAAGGTTCTAAAGTAAATCTCGGCCATCCAAATCAAGAACCCATGCGTCAACAAATCTCACACTTCGGAATTTGGCACTTCAGGGAATTGTGTGAGCAAGCATTGAAAAAGGCTCAAAGCCCGAATTCCAGAAATAAATCTTGGTTGTCAAAACAAAGAGGCCATGCATCACCAGATCTCTCATTTTGGAGATTCGACACTTCGAAGGATTGTAAGAGTTGCGCATCGAGGAGGCTCGAAGCCCGAACTCTCAAAGTGATTGTGATTCATTGATCTTCATAGCAGGATCTAGGGTCTATTGTCCCTTGGTTATGGAAGGAAGCGAAGAATAAGGAAGAAAAGGGAAAAAGAGAACTTCGCGGAAGACACAGTGATTGATACTAGGTCAAAGTGACCAAAAGAGAAGAAAAGATGGAGCGAAGCTTGAGAAAGAAAGTTTTTGTATGAGGAGATAGGGATGACAGATAAACAAGGAAGAAAGATCATGGACAACTCAGAAAGAGGAAAAATCCACCATTAGATGATTTGGAGCACCACGCGAGAAGGAAGGAAAGATAGGCTGGTGAAGCCTTGAAAACACGAGTCAAGTTGACCTAGGGTTTTAGACACCTAGGGTTTTGGTATCTAGGGTTTTGGACACTTAGGTCTCAGCCTAAGGATGTCAATGAATGATTGTAAAGTATAAATAGAGGTCTAAAGGGACTAAGTTGGGTCGGTACTTTGGGTTGATGTGTTGTTATTGTTACTATTGATATTAAGTTGGTCGAGAGAAGAGTATTGTGAGAGAGAAGTGTTGAGTACAAGATCCTTCTAGATTGTAAGATCTTCAACTGGGTGCGAAGATCAACCTTGCAGCTGGGTGCATAGGGAGGGGAGAGAAAGAGGGGAGAAGAGAATATTTTCTATCTAAAAGCATAGACAAGAACTATATGCTTTACATCAATATAATATAGCACAGTATGATTGGTATTTTGTATTTATCCTTCATATACTGTTATTACATTGCTAAGGCAGATCTAATAGATGTATGGAGTAGATCAAGCTGATAAGTGATATGTGAATGATGTGTTGTTCATGTGTTAGATCCACTTGATATTCCCCTTGGTTGTAGACATCTCTGTACTGCAACCCCCTCATAGTTTCTTTGGGTGAGACTGCATGTGCTTCGCAGGTGTTGCAGAAAGGGCCAATAGCTAGGGCCTATTGGTGCGCTTGTGGAGTTGAACCCTGGGTCTACCTCTATGCCAGCAAATGGTTTCATTTCCAGGACAGGAATCTTTTTAATGGAATGTCAAGGTGGTTTCCATCGAATATAGAAACTCAAAAGTGGATAGAAGATCAAGAAAAGGACTTCGTTGAAGCCCAGAACAAGAACCCTAATCTTAGTTCAGAGGATTGGTTGGAAAAGCATATTTTTACTGATATACATGAGATATTCTTTGGAGGAATCCATCAAGAACTATACGAGTGGCTAGCTAGATTAGTCGATACCCAGTTCAAGATCTGATCTAGACTTCCTATGTTCTAGACGTTGGAGTTGATAAAGAAGGTCAAGGAAGCTGATAACACCATATCACGAGCAGTAGATCATTGGTTCGATAGTACCATTGGAGGGTACATCACAAAGTTTGATGTTGACAGAGTAGAGTCATACATCCAAGCTGAGAGATATTTCTTTAAGGAACCCAAAGGAAAATTTTTACAATTTTTGAAGCTGAGACTCAAGATGTTGTTGCATGAGAAGAACATCTTAAAGATACAATAGATTGGTTGGATCCGAAAAGGCTAATGTTCAAAAATTTAGATAGTGACAATGACATATAAGCTGTACATACACGCAGTGGGAAAGTGTTCAGAGAAGTCCATCTTGCGAACTTGTTTAAGCGGAACTATGGGGGGGAGGGTTTCTACAGTGGAGAAGAAGAAGATCTGACCGATGAAGAACATTCAGAACCCACCGAGACAGAGGAAGGACCAGCTAAAGAGCTTCACTGAGGAGGACCTGAAGGCTCAGAAACTACGCAGACCATTGAAGTAAGTACTATTATCCTTCCTGTCGATTCAGTATTAAGAAACCAGAGTAATCCCAGTCACTAGAGCATCCATATCACTGTCCATAGTAGTCCACCACATATTAAGTTGGGAACCCTAGTAAGATCTATGGAAGATGAGATGAGACTTCCTATCTTTAGGGGAGATGGATCTGAAGATCCTAATAAGCACTGGTTCCTGTGTGAAGCTGTATGGAACATTAAAAATGTCACAGATGAAGCTATCAAAAGAACCCAGTTTAGTACAACTCTCAGAGATCGTGCACTAAGTTGGTACATGAAACTTGTACAAGGAATTGCACAGCCTAAGCCATTGAATCTGATCCAGAATGCATTGATTGCAGAATTCAAGAAACCTAAGTCAAAATCCCAATGTATCACAGAGTTGAAAGATATCAAGCAGAAGGTGGTTGAACCTATGTGGGAATTCGATCAAAGAGTCAAAACCTTGACAGGCCGATTAGCTTTCCAGATCCTAGATGAAAAAAACAAAGAATGGTTCATTGCTGCCCTCCTACCACACATAAGAGTTCCCCTAATGCAACAAAAGATTGCTTCATAGGCTAAGGCATTGGAGATCACCATGAAGCTTGAATTAGCCCCTATGGGAGAATCCAGCTCAGGTATGAGTAAGATCCTAAGTAAGCTAACTAGTTTGTCTCTGCAGGTCGAAGATATGAATAAAGACAAGGGAAAAGATAAAAGAGAAGATATATGGTGTGTTAGATCCATATTAGAAGGTCATGATACGGAAAACTTCCCTCTATTCAATGACTACTTGGCTTCTAAGGCTCCGAGCCCCTTGAAGCAAGTCACCTTACCCTGGTGTGAGGTATGCAGAAATAGACATCATAATGGTGAGTGATATTATATGCAAAAGTATGTTCAGAAACCTACGAATTTGTACTGTACATTTTGCAAGTCTGTAGGGCATGATGATAGGGATTGTAGGGCTTATGATCTCATGCATGAAAGTTCAAGAGACATATATAAAATCCAAGGCAAAGTACAACAAGAAGGAAATGCTATGCAGTATAACTCTCCTGAGAGAGGAAACTTCAATCCTCACAGTGGATTCAGAGGAAGAGGATGAGGAGGAGGAATGGGTCAAGGTCAAGGACAGATCATCTATTATAACTACACACAACTAGTACACCTTGCAATGGATTCTCATATCCCTTGTACCACTTGCAACTATTGTAGCTCGTTTGACCATATTATAGAAGATTGTCTTATGATGCTAGCTAAGCTTCAGGAAAGACGAGAACCTCAGCAGAACCCGCAAGTGAAACTGATCTATGTTGAACCTCGTGGAGGAGACCCTATAGTTGTTGTTATAACCAGAGGAGGTGTTGTTACAGGAGAAGATAGACTAAACCAAGGGAAGATTACAAAAGATTTAGGAATCGAGAAAGCTGAAGAGAAGACCCAAGCCTTTGATGCAAATAATGAAAGACAAATATTTGAGGAAGCATGAAAATAATTTAGAGGAGACCAAGGTTCTTCATCAAAGACAAGACCAGAAGTAAGAGAGTATGGAATGCCTCACACATTTGATCAATCTTCTTCTCCAAGAAAAGGAAAAGAGGTAAGCAAACTCATGGAATTTTTATATACTTGTACTAAGTTGATTCAGGATGAAAGCGTTGTACAAGATTTACAAAATTTAATCAGACAATATGAACTAGGAAAGATAGATCCCTTACTAAATAGGGCAGTAACAAAATTGGTAAAAAGAGAAAGATAAATAAGGAATTACATTTGAATGCTCAAATAAGAGAGTATGAGATAGACTATGTGGTCCTCAACTTAGGGTCGGTGGTCAATGTCATGACGAAGCAAACTTGGGCACAGATGGGAAAACCGAAGTTGATATATTCCCCTATCAGTCTTAGGATGGCTAATCAGCAAGCTTTCAGCCCATTGGGATGATTGGAGCATGTCCCTATGGACATTGATGGTGTAAGAACATTTGCAGATTTTGAGGTAATTGAAATAGTTGATGACAATTTTCCTTACCCTGCGCTGTTGGGAATTGATTGGGCCTTCAATAACTCTATTGTTGTTGACTTAAAGAAGAGACATATGAATTTTTAAGGTGATGTTCTTAGGGTCATTGCACCTTTAGATATCGATGAATGTCAGAGATACACAGAGCCCATAAGAGAAGAAGACAATGCATATGCACTAGAAAACATCTACAAGCTAATCGCCAGACAACAGGATTACATTAATCCTACAACCGATGGGAATCTAAGCTGGCGAAGTGAGAGCGTATGTTCTTCATATTCAAAAGAAGCACTGGAGAACTGGTAGAATAAGATGTATGAAGTATCCACAAGAAGATGTGCTAGATTAACTAGAGAATTTCGTTGGATTGGCACAACAGTAAGTAACTTACCCACCTTTGATGGTCTAAATCCTTTAGAAACCTTCTTGTCAGACATTGAGGAGAATGTACCAATACAACAGAGATTATTAACCATGGATGAGGCCCTAAAATCCACACAAGCGAGATGGTGAGGGATGCACAAAAGTAATATAACAGACTGGACACAATGTCGTACTTTGATGACAGCGAGGTTCTCAGCACAGGTAGAAGGCTGCGAAGTTTGCTACACAGGTCGAAGCTACTGAAAGGACCATGTGCGAAGCTATGAAGAGTCCTGGAGTGACATTCCACAAGAACAGTGGGTACACAAATTCATCAACATGTTGGACACGATACCTATCAACTGGTACCTCCAAGCAGAGCTGGGCCTCATCACTATGAATTGGGAAGGTATGAATCGAAATTTTAGAACTACTTTCCTGTTTGAAAGTCAATTTATGTTAGTAGATCAAGCATTACATATTGTGAGACAAGAAGTATTCGAGGAGGTATCCAACCTTCCCTTAAAATAGGAAGAGGATGAATGGACTGCGCCTCTCCAGGAACTGCAAGGTTGTTACAACATTAATGCGGATGAAGATGATGATCCAAGGAAAGTAAACATCGCAGAAATAGAAGGCCAAAGAGATGTGGAAGGGCCAGAAGTTGAGTTACCATTTATTGGACAACCGATCAATATCAAGAAAATCAATATTGGAATAGAGGAGACACCGAAGCTTGCCAATGTCAGAGATTATTAGGATGTTTCCACCATTGAAAACATTACTGAGTTACTGCACGAGTATCAGGACTTGTTTCCAACCAAGTTCACCGATATGAAGGGAATTAAAGGGCCTATGGGAGAGATGAGTATTCCCTTAAATCCAGATGCTAGACCAGTCAAACAGAGACCTTACATATTGAACCCCAAATATAAGGAGAAAGTGAAGATTGAGCTTCGCAGAATGGTGGAAGAAGGGATTATAGTACCTGTGGAAGAATCAGACTAGATTAGCCCTATGGTGGTACAAGACAAGAAGACAGGAGATATTAGAATATGTGTAGACCTATGGAAGATGAATGATGCTTGTTTACATGGCCCCTTCCCTACACCATTCACTAACAAAGTGTTAGATAATGTGGGAGGCCAAGAGGTATATTCTTTTACAGATGTATTTTCAGGATACCATCAGATCCGGATTGCCAAGGCAAATCGCCACAAGACCACATTTGCAACAAAATGGGGGTCCTATCAGTATACAGTAATGCCATTTGTATTGATTAATTCCACAGCCATCTTTTCCAGGGTGGTGGTTGAAGCATTCAAGGAGTTTTTGCATAAATTTCTAGAAGCATATTTTGATGATTGGACCGTCTTCAGTTTATTGAAGAATCATATTGAATGTCTAAGGCTAATGTTGGATAAATGCAGTGCCAAATTTTCTTGAATCTGAAGAAATGCATTTTCTTTTCACCATTTGGAGTTTTATTAGGACATATTGTATGTAAGCAAGGATTACTGGTAGATCCATCCAAGATCACCATTATAGTTGATCTACCACCTCCTACAACAGTTAAACAGTTGCGCACTGTGTTGGGACACACAGGCTACTACAGGAAGTTCATTAAGGGATATTCTCAGATCACAACGCCCATGGAGAGGTTGTTGAAGAAGGATTGTCAGTTTAGTTGGACTGAAGAATGCCAGTAGAGCTTCGACATACTGAAAGAGAAAATGGTTATTGCGTCCATTTTGGTTTTTCCAAACTGGACCAAGGAGTTTCATGTACATGTCGATGCATCCTCTATTTCTTTGGGATCTGTATTAGCATAGCCAGGAGAAGGAGATATTGACCACCCTCTAGCATTTGCTAGCAGAAATCTATCCACAACTAAGATTAATTATACCACTACTGAAAGAGAGGGATTAGCCATGGTGTACGCACTATAGAAATTTTGCCACTATTTATTGGGAGGACACTTTAAAATGTTTACTAATCACTCCGCGGTGAAGTACCTGGTCAACAAGCCAGTGTTGGGGGGCCGAATATGCATATGGATTCTGTTGTTTCAAGAATATGATTTTGAGATCATAGTTAAGCCAGGAAGAATGAACAAAGGCCTTGACCACTTGTTGAGGTTGGAACATGGCTAAGAACCCACCAGTTTGGAGGATACACTACCAGATGCATAGTTGCTAGACATTATAAAAATCGATGACCATTTCACAGACATAGTCCAGTTCCTGTCAACTGGAATGGGACCTAGCGAGTATATGATTCCCCAAAAGAAACAACTAGTGGTGCGTGTTGCAGAATTTTCACTTATAGTTGGTTAGCTATACAAGATGGGACCGGATGAGATCTTGCGAAGATGTGTTATCGAGGAAAAACGCTCGCTGATCCTCGTAGAAGCTTATGAAGGCATTGCAGGAGGACATTATACAGGGAAAGAAACTGCACAACAGATCCTGAGAGCTATCTTTTGGTGGCCTACCTTACACAGATATGCTAAAGACTATTCCAAAGCCTGCAATGTATGTCAAAGGGTTGGGAAACCATCCAGAAGAGACGGAATGTTGTTAGCACCACAAATGACCCTACAAGAATTTGCAAAATGGGCCATTGACTTCATTGGACCTATAAACTCACCAGGGAAGCGCACAGGAGCAAGGTACATAATCACAGCAACAGAGTACTTGACCAGATGGGTTGAAGCTCGAGAAGTTGAGGATTGTAGTGAAACTATAGCTACACGCTTCATATTTGATGACATCATAACTAGGTTTGGATGCCCAAAGATCCTCATGAGCGGTCAAGGAACACATTTCATCAATAAGACAGTTGAATCCTTGACTGAAGAATATGCAGTCCACCATCAGAAGAGCACACCGTACCATCCACAAGAAAATGGGACAGTTAAAGCATTCAACAGGATTTTGGAAACAAAACTAACCAAGATATGTTGCGTGAACAGGGATGATTGGTATTTAAGAGTACCAACAATATTATGGGCCTATATAACCACTTGCAAGAAGCTGACAATGAAAAACCCTTTTAAGTTGGTCTATGGTCTTGAAGCTGTTGTTCCAATGGAGTATTTGGTACCAAGCCTGAGAATTGTTGCCTTTACTAGTATGGATGATACTGGAGTTGTTCAAGAGAGACTTGCGTAGTTGGTCAAACTTGAGGAAGATAGATTCATTGCAGGATTCCATCAGCAAGTACAGAAGGAAAGAGAGAAGGCCTATCATGACAGGCACATCAAGAAGAAGGCATTTAGACAAGGAGATCTAGTGTTGGTTTATGACAGCAAGTTCATCAAGCATCCTGGGAAGTTTAGAATGCATTGGTTGGGGCCATATGAGATCACCTATGTTACAGAAGGAGGAGTTGCACAACTGAAGACGTTGAATAGAGAATGGAAGGAAGGACTAGTGAATGGGAGTCAGATGAAGTTGTACTATGACAACCAGCTGCCTCGCAACTCTCAGTAAAATCAAATAGATCAAGGGTCTAGGTACCAGGAGCATTTGAAATTGGGTACCAGACATAGAAAAGACAATCTGCACAAGGAGGAAGAGGAGGCATAAAGAAGAAAGAAAAGGCTGCACTGTATAGCCCGAAGTTAAAGTACAATAGAATAGACAGACCGAAGTGCCTCAGGACGATTCACATGTGAGTGTTGGGGGGATGTTGTCCCTTGGTTATGGAAGGAAGTGAAGAACAAGGAAGAAAAGGGAAAAATTGAACTTCGCGGAAGACACAGTGATTGATACTAGGTTGAAGTGAGAAAAAGAGAAGAAAATATGGAGAGAATCTCAAGACAGAAAGTCGTTGGACGAGGAGATCAGGGATGATAGATAAGAAAGGAAGAAGGATCTTGGATGACTCAGAAAGAGGAAAAATCCACCATTAGATGCTTTGGAGCACTGCACGAGAAGGAAGGAAAGACGGGCTGGTGAAGCCCTGAAAAAATGGGTCAAGTTGACCTAGGGTTTTAGACACCTAGGGTTTTGGTATCTAAGGTTTTGGACACTTAGGTTTTGGCCTAAGGATGTCGGTGAATTATTGTAAAGTATAAATAGAGGTATAAAGGGCCTAGGTTGGGTCGGTACTTTGGGTTGATGTGTTGTTATTGTTACTATTGATATTGAGTTGTTCGAGAGAAGAGTATTGTGAGAAAGAGAAGTGTTGAGTACAAGAGCCTTCTGGATTGTAAGATCTTTAGCTGGGTGCGAAGATCAACCCTACAGATGGGTGCCTAGGGAGGGGAGAGAAAGAGGGGAGAAGAGAAGATATTCTAGCTAAAATTGCAGACAAGAACTGTATGCTTTACATCAATATAATATAGCACAGTTCTGTGGGCGTAGCCCTAGAGAGACGGTGAACCATGTATATTTTGTGTTGTGTATGATTGGTATTTTGTATTTGTCCTTCATATACTGTTATTGCATTGCTAAGGTAGATCTGATAGATGCATGGAGTAGATCAAGATGATAAGTGATATATGAATGTTTTGTTGTTCATGTGTTAGATCCATTTGATATTCCCCTTGGTTGTAGACATCTTTGTCCTGCAACCCCTCATAGATGCTTTGAGTGAGACTGCATCTGCTTCGCAGGTGTTTTCAAAAGGGCCAATAGCTAGGGCCTGTTGGTGCACTCATGGAGATGAACCCTGGGTCTATCCATGTGACAACAGGTTCCATCCAAGAGCAGTGCATGGCTTCCCCCTAGGAATTAAGCCTCGTCATGATATTGAGAAAAAAAATAGTTAATGAGAAAGGAATGGTGGTTGAAACCTCATCTCACTCCATAAATAGAAATCATGGAAGGTCTGGTCATGGGGATAGAACTATCAGCCCAAGGTACCCCTATGGACAATTTTTCCTGCAGGTCCATGCTGATCTAAGCTCGCATCTGACAGAAGGATGCACACACGGTATGACAGAAGAAGGTGCAGATGAAAGGATTTGAATGGAGTGTTTAGATCACAATCCTCTTGGTCATGGACTGATCTGAGTATAAATAAATCAGTTCAATATTTTTTTAAGTTGGTCAACTGGTTGAGAAGAGCTCCCTACTGTGTAATTTTGTATGCCAGAACTGTTCTTTGGTTATGTATCAAACTTGAAACTTTCACATTAATAGAAGTCATCTCCTTTCATCTCTTTTTTTAACTTGTGTTGAAGCACTCGGGCATGGAGGATCCAGTTGAGCTTGATTGCAATAGCATTGTGACCAGTTTTAGTCAGATTCATTGTTACATTATTTCCCCTTCTGTTGAAAGGCTCAGGCATGGAGGATGCAGTTGAGTTTTTGTAGTTGCATTATAATATAGGTTTTATTATTATGTTGCTGTGACATTTTTCAGTGTCTGAAACTTGAGTTCAAGAGTTCTCTTGAGCTTGAATTTTTTTTCACCAAACTGCTTGAAAGTCAAATTCCCATAGTAGTCTTCTTCACCTCTCTAACTAAGTCTTCTTTCTTCCCACTCTTAAACCCAAATCACTGACTGAATTTAATGAGGACCTCACTTCCCTGTGAATTACTTGTCCAGTTTCTATGTTAAAATCATTCTTGTACTGAGTTTAGTCCATTTGACCTCCACTCATAAAACCAACATCCACCAAACATTATGATGGGTATTGGGCTTATCCTCTTGCAATCTAAGGGTGGCTCTCAGTGCTAACATCATTGACGGATTCACTTTGGCCATTAGTCTGAGGGTGATATGTTGTGTTGAGATGTAATTGGGTTCCCTAGAGTCGAAACAATTCTTTCCAAAAAGTGCTTGTGAAAGTGGGATCACAGTCAGAAACAATAGAATGAGGCATGCCATGTAGTTTGAAGATAGTGTCCATTAAAATTTGAACCATGGTGGAAGCGGTGAACAGGTGTTGAAGAGCACATAAATGAGAAAATTTGGAAAGACAATCCACTGCGACCATGATGAATGACTTATTGCTTGACTTCAATAAGCCAACAATAAATTCCATAGAAATATTTGTCCAAATAGTTTATGGGATTGGAAGCGGTCGGAGTGTATCGAAGGCTTTCACTATCTCTCCCTTATTTCATTGACATGTATCACATTCAGCCACAAATGTGTGAATGTCCTATTTCATACCGTCCTAGAAAAAAGAACGTTTGACCCGTTCATAGGTTTTGGTAAAAATTGAATGCACAGTTGTAGGTGAAGCATGAAACTCAAAGAGCATGGTGGATTTAAGGTTCAACTATTTTCCTAAATAAAAGCAACCTTTATAACAAAGCTCGTCCTGGTGCCACTAGTACCTTTGCGTATCTTATGGATCCTATTGTAGTGTTTGTATCAGTCTTGCAAGTTTGGGGTTATGCAAACATTCTTGACGAACCTCGTGAATCCAATCTGCAACAATGAAAGAGAGGGAAAAAAGAGACTTGTCTTCTTCATATGTCTTGGAAAGGGCATCAACCACCACATTTTATTTTCCATTTTTGTATATGATCTCGTAATCATATCCAAATAGCTTGGTGACCCATTTTTGTTGCTCCGGGGAAGAAATTATTTGCTCCAGAAAATACTTGAGGCTTTGATGATCAATTTTTATTTGGAAGCATTGCCCCAAGAGATAAGGATGCCAAAGATCCACAGCATGAAGAATAGACAACATTTCCTTTTCATATATGGATTGACCTAAATGGCACTCAAACAATTGTTTGTTGATGAAAGCCAAAGGTCTACCATCTTGCATGAGAACAACCCCAATTCCTTTTCCTGAGGCAACACATTCCAGTACAAAGGTCTTGTTGAATTCAGGTAGAGGCAGGACCATAGTAGTGCACATAGCCACTTTCAAATCTTGGAAGGCATGGTCGGTTGTTGGAGTAGAACTAAAAGCATTATTTTTAAGGAGCGCTGTGAGGGGAGCTTCATATTTTCCATAATTCTTAACAAACTTGCGACAATATCTTGTCAAACCCAGGAATCCACGTAGACTTTTAAGATTTTTTTGGCGTGGCCAATCCTACATAGATTCAATTTTCTTTGGATCCACCCAAACACCATACTTTCTGACAATATTTCCTATGAAATCAACTTCAAAGGCTCCAAAAGCGCACTTTGAGTGCTTCAGAAAAAGTTTGTGCTGAGATAGTAGCTGGAGAACTTGATCCACATGGGAAAGATGGGCTTGCCAAGTTTTTCTATAGATGAGAATATCATCAAAGAAAACCAAGAAAAATGATGAAGGAAAGGATGAAATACATTATTCATGATACTTGAGCATTATAGAGGCCGAATGGCATAACCAAGAACTCATAGTGGCCTTCATGAGTTTTGAATGCAATCTTGGGAATATCTTCTTATTTCATACAAATCTGGTGGTAGCCAGAGTGGAGATCGAGTTTGGTAAAATATTGAGCATCACTTAATTCATCCAAAAGATCAGGAACGATAGGAATGGGAAATTTTTCTTTGATGGTGAGTTTGTTGAGAGATCGAAAATCATGACACATTCGCCAAGTACCTTATTTCTTTAGGACCATGATGATAGGATAATAATAGGGACTGGTATTGGGACGGATGACACCAACTTCTAGCAATTCTTGAAAAATATTCTCAATTTCATTATTCTGGGCGAAGGGATGACGATAAGGGCCAACATTTGGAGAAATATTGCCCGAAATTATAGGAATGTAATGATCAGGGACACCAAGAGAAGGTGGAAGTCCCTGGGGGGTTTGAAACACAACTTGGTGTTTGGATAGGATATATGAAGGTTGGGATGTACAGAGGGTGTTTCAACTGCCTCAATGGCATGAAGTTGGGAAATAATGCCAGAATGACCTTTTTTTAGGAGATTTTCCATTCGATGGGAACTGATGATCTCAGGTGACCCTGCATAATTCCTTGGAAGTGGTGTTGTTGGTCGGCCCTCTTGCTAGAATTGCATGTTTAATTTATGGAAATCCGTGGTGATAGGGCCGAGAGTGTGTAACTATTATGCACCAAGTAGAATGTCACAACCACCCATGTCAATAGAAAACATATGAGATTTCAGGTGATATTGACCAATTTGGAGGCACACATTTTCACAACGCCCTCCACATTTTATGGAACCCCCATTGGCAATCATGATTTGGAAATTATTAACTGGATGGATATAACAATTTACTTCTGGAGAAATGTGATGATGAATAAAATTATGGGTGTTGTCGCTGTCAACGAGAATGATGACTTTTTGGTTCTTAATGTAGCCAACTAATTTGAGGTTTTGGGGAGCAGAGTAACCTGTGAATACATTCAGAGAAATCAGTGACTCAATTTTTGGTGGATTAGAGGGTGGAGTAAGACCATCTGGTGGAGGGAGCTCAGGGACAGGAGAAACATCAGCCTCTTCTTCAGAAACATCCTCATACATAGCCATAAAAAGATTATATTCCTTACACTTGTGCCCAGGAAAATACGTTTTATCACAATTATAACAAAGACCCTTAATCCTTAATTTGACGTTCAACCATTTCATCCCTAGTCAATTTTTGGATCTTGAGGGGAGTGGCAGGAGGTGCAGGAAGGGGGGTTTTAGGGCAAGGAATAAAGGGTGTTTTTTCTAGTTTGAGAGGAGATGACTTGTTGTGCTTCCTTGGCCTGTTTTGTAGCTTCCAACCAAGTATGGGTGTTAGACATAAGGACATGTACATGTATTTCATCCTTGAGGCCACTGATAAATCATTTTATGAAAAAACCATATGTCACGCCCTTCATTCTGAAAGCTAATTTCTCAAAGGAAACTATAAACTCTTCCACTAGGCTAGTTTGTTTCAACTTGGTTAAACGGCCTAAATGATGGGTGTTGATTTCAAAGAGGTCATAGAGCTCTACAAAAAATTGTTTCCAAGCCACATACCCTTGGCATGCCTTCTTACGTCATTGCCACCATTGCCAACATTCTGGATCCAAATGGAGAACACCATAACGAAGTTTTGCCAACTCATCGGTAATGACATGCAAAGAAAAGTATTGTTCCATTTACGTGACCCATCCCATGGGATATGAGCCGTAAATTTTGTTGGAATCTACTCTAGGAAGGCATATGTCACATTGAAATTGATGGGACTGAAAATTATGGGAATTGGAAGAAATAACACCTTTGGGTTGCAAAGGTTAGTCAGATGAGTTAAGGTCTCCAGGATTAGGCATTTTCACGAAGATCTCGGCAGTAAAGGATTCAAGTTGGTGGTCCATGTGAGCATAAAGGTCCTTCGTTATGTCTTGTTTTAGGTTTTCCATTTTGGATTCGATGGTGGAATGCATGTTGGCATTGATGGTGGTAATATGGCCATTGAGGGTGGTAATATTGGCATTGATTTGTCTCACTTCGTTCTGGGTCAAGGTGAAATTAGATGACAAGGTATTGAAGTGGGATTCAAGCTCTTGGGCACAGGAAGGGGGTGAGTGGGTCCACACAGAAAAGGTTTTATGGGTGAATGTATCATGATGATCAACGCGAAAAGGGGAATCCAATGGGGTAGGTCCCAAATAAGAGGGTTGGGATCACAGAAAAAATGGTGGAAAATTGATAGGTATTATTGCAATCAGAACGAAGAGAGGAGGCCAATGGGATAGGCCTCAAATAAGGGTGTGGGAAGGCCCCAAACTCGTATTTTTTTTTTACTCCTGCGGAGTTATATTCTAATCTGAATAATACTGTAGTGTCGAAATGCCCAAATTCTTAACCAAACGAAAAGATGTAGTAATTTCACAACCAGAGTGAAGGAGGCAAGGTTGTGCGACAATAAAGCTTGTATTTTCCTTGTGGTTTCCCTCCCAAGGTTTAGGGTTTTGTTAGGTTTTCTATAGAAAAGGGCTTTCCCTGTGCTATATCTCTCTGATATATGTGTGGGGTCGAACATTATTACTTGACCCAATATCTCAGGGCACCAACTAAAGAGGCTAGACTGTACCCTTAGCCGCACTACCCGATTACTCGGGTACTAGAGAGTATCTTCTTGAGTGTTGTTCTCAATGGCACTATAGAAGTCAAGCTACCGATCGATTTATCTATAGAGGGATTCAAGATATCTAGGTCGATACGTATACAGGTGTTGTATGATTCACTACCACTCGAAGGAGTACCAAAAAGGGATTAGAAGGGTGGCCAACAATGTGCACTTAAAAACCACCACTTTCAGTTCCTGCGTGTGTGCTTCCCCAACTGCAGATTTATGCATTGAACGACAGATCATTGTAGCTTCAAGACGCTAGAATATGTCTCTACCTGAAAAAAAATTACCCACAATTATTGTCAAGAAAGGTGCTTTGATACCACTTGTTAGAAACTAGATCTAGTATAATCGCAGAAAAGAGAATTATTGTAGAAATTAATAGCAGAATAACAACATGAAACATAAATACTGTAGAAATTAACAGTGTGTTATCACATGAAATTTCCTTGGGTCTTTTATCCCTTAGGTTTAATTATTTTTACCCTTTAGACTTTAGGTTTGCTTTATTTTCCTTTTTGTGATTTTCTTAGGTTAGTCTAAAGAAATAAAGACTTGGGGTTTTGGCTCACTTTTGGCCTACACATAGATTTTAAGCCTAGGTTCATTCTATGGTTTATGTCTTTGAATCACCTTCTAAATTGACATCAAGCATAATTGACCCCAAGATCCTAATGACTTGACACATCACTCCATACTCCTTATCATTTCCATGCTATCCCTATGTCCGTTAAAGAGGGTTCAAATCAAATTTTGAAAAAGGTGTTGCCAACTCACTAGGAGTTTTTGTAGCACACCTTTTTCCTATTCTCTTTACCATAATTCCTCATAATCAGTTGAGGTCATGATTTCTCTAGTTTTCAGAACCCTTATCGTTAAAAGAGAATCATGAGATTTTCTCATTTATGATCTTGCTAACTATTTAAGCATTTGAATTTTTCTCCCAAGCTTGACGCTGTTGAAAGCACTAGTTTAGACCAGCTACAGATTGTGCTACCGGGGGTCGAATTTCAAAGCTCAATTGGAGGTTGAGGTGGATGTAGCAGTTCCCTAGCTTGTTACAGATCCTCCATTATCAGTCACAATCTCTAGGTATTCTTTGAGTCCTTTCAATTGCATGGAAATTTCTCAAGATACCCCTGCCTCGACTTTTGGTAGCGCCCAATGCTGCAAACTGCATCCTCTCTCATCCATTTTCACCTATAGCTCTTTCTCCACAGACTTTGCAACCATTTTTCAGTTGGATATCACATATTCTAGAGGTCAAGTCATTTTTCTTTTGAATATTGAATACTCGTTCAATCACTTGGCCATTGTGTGCACACTGCGCTAAATAAATTTGTTGCTAAAACTACGTTACAAATCCCCTATTTCATGTGTTGTTTTTTACTTGGATTGGTCAGTGTTATCTTTTGTATTCAAAGACCCATAAATTAGCCTCTTCTATTCATTGTATCATCATTCATTCATCTTAATATCTCCTGGAAATGATTGGGAGAAGTCCCTACCCTTCCAAAACTTTGATGACCATGGTGTTGTGACATAAAACTAAGCAGTGCATCTATGCCTTCCTTAAATCAGACTTTACTTCTCTCAATTTTAAACAAAAAAGGCATCAAATCAGTCTATTGTTAATTCAAGGTGAGTTGGAGGAAAATCCTTGAGAGAGAGAAACCATTAGCAACTATCATTTCTCATTTGATATTTGCCTATGTTTGTTTCCTTTACCCCTCAATACACCACAACCTTTGATCCCTTTTTTATATCCATGGACACACCTCAAAGTAAGAAGTCTCACAAGGGAGGGAGTGTGGTCAGGATTGAACCTTCTAAAATGCACATGTTTAATGTTGAGCCAAGAGACAATTTTCATGGAGATTTTCCAAAGGGTTGGTTGCCTCTTTTTTTCCAAAACATGCAGAGGAGACACCCTGAAGTAGCAAGGCAATTTGCATTACACATTGATGTCATTAAGACTAAGGTGGGAAACCTTGAGTTTGAGGTATCTCAAGCCTATATTGCAGCAACCACTGGGATTCCTAATACTGGTGAGAGGTGGTTTAAATCCATGATCCTCAATGTTTCCTTCTCCAATTACTTCCTCAAACTAGACTATCAGACAGACAATTTGTCTAAGGGAGTGCCTATAAGCCACCTAGTTGAAGGATTTGATAAAATGTTGAAGATCATCCAGAGATATTTTACATGTGAGGGAAGGTTTAACATGTTATAACAGTATCATATAAGACTCTTGCTACATTTCACTAGTAAGGATGCAATGAATATGCATTTTTATCTTTTTAGGAGCATGGGAAAGATGTCTGATAGAGTCCAAGCCAAGTTCAAGGTTGTGGATACTAGTGTCTTTCACTCTGGGTTGATCAGGATGTTGGTGATGGAAGAATTGAAGAAGAGGAACATGATTTGGGAACAGTTCATTGTCTTTGCCCTAATGCAGCTAGATATAGACTCTACTCCTCAATCTAGGATGAAGAGCCATTTTCCATCTAGTAGTGTTTCCCCAGTAGGAATAAGCAGGAGGATAAAAAGCAAAGCCACTACTCAAGATAAGAATCCCTCAAGGAAATTGAAGAAGAAGAGAAGGAGGTTCACCATTCTCCACAAAGAGATTCTTCAACTCCTCCTGCACCTAAATTGGAGGAAGTCCCTTAATCCACTAAAGCCACAACCAAGAGGGGAAGGAATTTTCATTTCCCTTCACCTAATACAACAGCTAAGATCATAATCAGGAAGCCTTTTACTAGATCATCAACACTTAAGGAAGTTGTTGAAGTAGAAGTCTTACCCAAGGCTTCAGTTTCAAGGAAAGAGAAAGATAAGGGTACAAGCATTGAGAAGCCTGTTGAGATGATAGAAAGAGCCTCTATTCAATAGAAATATAAGGGTAAAGGCATTGAGAAACCTATTGAGGTGATCAACATCAGCACTCCACCTAGTAATCCCACTTTCAAAATATTGATCAGACAGCTCAGGGAGGCTAGGAAGGAGGTTGCTCACTTGAAAGTAGAAAGTTTGACTGGGAGAATCAAGATGAAGGATCTCATGGATATGTGTAGTGAAACCCATCTGGAAAAAATTTCAGCAAGAAGAGCCCTGCCTCTCCTTAGGCAACTAAAGAACCTCTACAGAAACAAAAACAAAAAAAAAAAAAAAAAAAAAAAAAGATTTCAGTCCCAAAACAAAAATCTCAAGGAGGAATTGCAACATTTTTAAGGATGAATTGGCACAGAGGAACTTAGATGTTCCGGTAGAAGATGCAATTGAAAGAGATGAACCAACAGTTAAGAAGAGTACACCTGCAGTCAAGAGGAATATCCCTGCATAGGAAAAATATGTTGCTATGGCAGAGGGAAGTTCTCATGTAACAAGAAGGAGTGCTAGATTGATGAAGTAGTTGGGGGATGATAGATCCATTTTTCTAGGTGGTCTCTTTTTGCAAATGTAAGGTGATCAAAGACAATATAATTTTTCCACCTATACAAGCATCTACAGGCTCCTAGTCCATTAGCTAAGTTTTTTTTATATTTTGAAGGATTGGTCTCATCACACAAAAAAAACATAGACATTATGTAGTGCCATGGCGCTACAGAATCATCTATATAGTATGTTCTACAAATTGTGTTACCTAAGATGCTACGAAATCTCCTAGTTGTGTCAACAATGGTGCTATCGAATCTGCAGAAAGATTTGATGGATGGCGCTACCAAATCTGCAGAGCTACACATGATTGGCGCTACAAAAACTGCAGACATGTTTTAGGAGTGGCTCTATGAAATATGGAGAGTTTTTTTGGAGGAGGCGCTACGAAATATGTAGATTTGTTTTGTAAAGGGCACTATAGAAATCGCTACCAAATGCGCTACTTAATGGCACTACGAACTGGCCCTTGTAGTCAAATGTTCTAAAAATGAAGAAGACTTGTATTTCTTGAAATTATTTGCAAGATTTAATTCTTGTGTTAAAATGAAAATGGATCAATTTTGCAACACAACTTTTATATAAATTACTCATTCAAGATGCATATAAACAGCAGCAATAAACAGTGAACAGAAAACACATAACACAACAAATGATAAAGGAGTTCACCCCTCTCTTGGGCTACATCTCCTGGTCCAGCTTCCAATGGATCTTTTGTATTATTTGCTAAAAGTGCTAAAATATGTTCTTTACAATGCTCAAAATGCCAAATAGATGGCTCAAATGGCTTCAGAATGTCCAAAAACCCCTAGCTGGGCTTTTTCGGCACCTTGTTTGGCCAAAAATTGAAGAAGATAGGCTTCCTGGAAGTTCCCCTTCAAACTTGTTGTCTCTGGATCACCAAAATGCACCCTTGCCTCCTCAACCTAGCCCTCACACACATAAATGTGGAAAAACTGAGCACCGTGCGCAACCGCACAACCAGTACAAACTGTAGGATGGTTATGCGCTAGCCCTTAACCGTCTAAAACTATGGGCATATGAAGTGCCATACGACTGCGCGCAATACAAAAAAGGGGTTAAGTTTAAACCCAAGTCACATGGCAAGGTCCATGTGCCCAGGCATGCGGGTGTATAAATGTTTGAGACACGCGGGCGGGGTTATATGGTAGCAAAACATGACCGAGGATTGGGGCTTAGCCCCGGCTTGGACCGCGCCCAACTCAGAACAATTGTAAATTCAAATAATTAAAATTACATTCATATAACAAGGAACATACAGTGGCGCACCGGTTGGGCGGCCCTTCCCAAGTCTCTTCCCCTGCCCGGAGGTCGCGGGGTCAAGTCCTGTCGATTGCAAAACCTTTAAACCACCGACCAGGTGACATGTGGCAGCCACTGATTGGGCCACGTGTCACCATACTATTAGCCACCAAAATGCCACGTGTCCAATTATCATTCATCCACAATCCTGCCAACCAACACCTTCCATGTCGTACAACCCTACCATGTGTCGTATGGCCTGCCACATGTTGTACGGCCTGCCACATCAGCATCTATACGGACTATACAGACTGTACAGTCAACGCACATTTTTTTTTGCATGTTTGTCGTTTTGAATATAACGCGATATCTCTCTCATATGACGTCTGTTTGAACCCAAACGAGTTGCATTGGGTTCATGATGACGAGGCCTACGCTCCTGTTCGATTTGAAGTGATTCTGAGAACTTTGAATTTTGAGCAAAATTTGATCCCCTGGATCACACCTCCCATTGGAAAGATTTTGGACCTCCAAAAGACTATTTTCAGTCTATCTGAAGATGAGGGTATAGCTCCCTCACCTTTCCAACCTCAATCCACTTAGCTTTTGCTTGGTTGTGCCTTTAAGACCAACTCAAGATATTCCACATTTCCTCGTTTTGAAGTTCTCATTCTCCTATCAGGGATGGTGTCTTCATGCAGTTATATAAGATATTCTGGGGAAAAATCATCTATAGAAGGAATCTGAACATGCTCTCCTTGATCATCAATCAAAGGAGGCTGATACAATTCAAAATTCTCAACATTAACAACTGCATAAATTTGCATATAAGGAGGGTAAATCTAAACAGAGGCATTGTTACCAATCTTGTCAAGAATGAAAGGACCATATTGAATTGGTTTCAATTTTACCTTCTCCTTTTAGTCTCTCCTTACTAATGTAAAGCCAAACTTCATCTCCAACTTGGAAACTGTGATCAACTACGATGCTTGTCATGTCTTGTCTTGTACTTGGCAGGTCTTTTCCAGCTGCTCTTGTACCATTTGATGTATCGACTAAATTTGTTCAATGAACTTTTCTGCCCTATCAGTTTCATATTGACCATCAATAGAAATATATCTTTCCCAAAGATAAATCTAAATGAGATTTGGGCAAAATAGCAAAACATGCTTCAAATGGCGACGTTTGGGTTGAAGGTGCTTAGCTCGATTGTAAACATGTTGGATGTAGTGTAAATGCTCATCCCAAAGTTTAGGATGTTTGTTGCAATAGCCATGAAGAAGATGCACCACCACTGTTACCACTTCTGTCCGACCATCAGTTTGCAGATGAAAATATGTACTCTTTTCAATTTGGTGTCCATGAATGCCATAAGCTCAACCAAAAACTTCAATAAATCGAGAATCCCGATCAAAAGGAAAATAGTAGTTTAGGTAAATCAAAATGTACCCAAACATTTTGAAGAACATTTGTCGTTTGCTCAGCTGTGACCTGCTTCTTACAAGGCATCAAAATGCACATTTTGATAAATCGATCAACCACAACATAAAGAGATAATCATGATTTCGTTTAGACATGGGTAGACCTCCTACAAAATCCATGAAATACTTTCCCAAGGATGAAGAGACCAGTGGAGTATACAAACCCAACTTTCGATTGCTAGGTTTGCTTGTGGCACTTAACAAACATCCTCGAACATATCTCGATACACTTTCATTCATTTTAGATGACCATAGTAGTACCTTTGCACCAAATTAGCCACTGTCTTGCCTACACCAAAGTGACCAACAATAAGAGAATGGGCTTCTCTTATTATGTTGATTCTTTCACCCCTGTGGGATACATGGCTTGCCAAAGATGATACAAGAGATTATCATGTACATGGTAATCAATTCCTCAACATGGTTAGAATGACACAAAGTCTCATATACTTCTTTAAAATCAGTATCTAAAGCATATTTCTCAACATAACTCTCATGTATGGTAGAATTATTCTTAAGAATAAATGAAACACTAACAATAGCCTTAGAAATGCATGATAGGACTATGCTTAAGAATAATTGAAGCACTAATAATAGGCCTTGAAAGCATATCAACAACTTTGTTATAAATGCCCTTCTTATACCTTATGACCAAGTGGAACTGTTGTAGAAAACCCATCCATCTGAAGCGCCTAGCATGTTGTAGCTTTGTTTGTGATTGTAAGTATTGCAGTAGAAACATTATTTGTTGGGGAAAGAAACCATTTTCCACACAGATTCATGACTCCTTCTTGATTGTTGATGATGTGGAGAGAAGCAAGGATCACAGGTGGGAGCATGGAGGCAACATACGACCACTGGAGGACACCTGGAACTAAAAAGGAATTCACCTAAGGAAGGAGACATGTCATTTAATTCTTGTTGGAGAGGTTTCTAACATGGCTCCTAAATTGTATCATTTTTTTAAAATATGTTAGCACATGTGTTAGAATTTTAGTTGTTTTGAAGAATCCTAGGTTAAGAAGGATAGCTCACACCTCTATATGTTGCCTTTCCTCCTTTGATTATAAATACATATTCTAAATGATTAGAGAGGTTTGAATGGTTGAGCAGGGCCCCATGATTGTAATATTTTTGACTAACTAGATTGTTTTATGGTTATGTATTGGATTTGAGACTTTTTGATTAATAGAAGTCAGTTTCTCTTTATATCATATTGTTGCCTCTTATACTGAAGTAGTCATGATTGTATGATCCATATGATATTTTTATGGTTGTGTTATGATAAATGTTTGATTACAATACTTCTATGATGTTCTTCAGTGTTCTTTAACTTTAAATTCAAGAAGTTCTTGTGTTTGAGTTTTTCTTCCTTTGGATGCTTGAAGACCTGATGTCAATAGCAATCCTTTAAACCTCCCTAACTAAGTCTTCCTCCTATTAAATTTTACTCCAAATCACTGACTGAAACTAATCAAGACCTCATTTGCTTATGCATGTTAGCCCAGAATTCTGAGTTAAAACATTATTATTCTGAGTCTTGTCCATTTGAACTTTAATCACTCATTTACATTTACACATACTTTGATGGGTAGTGGGCTTATCCTCTTTGCAATCTGAGTGTGATTCTCAATGCTAACATTCTTGGATTCACTGTCATGGAACGAATTGAAGATATTTCCCTGGGATTGAACGACAAAGCATATTGATTCTGAAAGTGCATTAGAAATCAGTACATTGAATATTGCAACATGCACCTAGTGACTCCACTGTTTCAGTTGTGGCTCCCAAAGGCAGACACACGAGGTCTACTCCACATCTACCTCTGGCAACACCTGAAGCTGACCCAGAGAAGATTCTCAAAAAAGGAAAGGCTTCTCAAGAAGGATTTCCAGCTCCTATACCAGTTACTTCTATTCATTCACATGATTCTACTTTTAAAACTCCAGTAGCCATATATAACCCTCTTATTTTACCTTCTACTGAAGTTTCTAGAAGTTTAGATTTTGAAAATTTCCCTGTTGAATATTCATATTTTATCCCCCAAGTCAAAGAAGAAAGTTTTGAAACCCTTGTTTCCCTTGATATTGTAAAGTGGTTCAGACTTGAGAGTCTTTAAGATTTTCCTACTTTGGGTTTTCCTACTCCTACTCCTATCAAAGTTACTGAGACTAAAAAAGAGGAAACCTCTTCTCCCTTGGAACCTTTTTCATTTTCACCAAAGGCTCAAACTCTTCCTATGAAATCTGAAACCTTTCCATCCTCATCCAAGTACCCTCTTTCCCCTCAAACCCATACTGTAGTTGCAGCTGTCAAAACTCCATCTGCCCCTTGTTCTCCTACAGTTTACAACCCAATGGCAGGTGCTAATCCTCCTAGATATAAGATGGATTCAATAGTGGGTGTTAGGTATGCTCATCTTATATTACCTCAACCTATGAATTCTCTCCTAGTTGGATACTACCTTAATTACATGCCCAAGTTTACTGGGGAGGAAGACACAACTGCAGAAGAGCACCTTGTAGCCTTTTATAGTTATGCAGATAATCTTAACATTGAAAATGAAGATGTATGGATGAGAGTATTTGTACAGAGCCTTGATGGTGAGGCTAGAAAACGGTTTAGGGGTTTGACTCTTGGATCTATTTTTGGGATTGAATCTTTGGATGATGCCTTCTTGAGGCATTGGGGGGATAAAAATTATTTCCTTTATTATATTACAGAATTTCGATCACTTAAGAGAAAAGAACGGGAATCTGTTTCTGACTTCTCCAAGAGATTCAATAAAATTTACAACAAGATTCCCGCTGAAATCAATCCTACAAAAACCTCTTCCAATATTACCCATTCCAGTGATTTTGACCCTGAGTTTTGTCTCCTATTGAGAGAAACAAGATCTACCTCGTTATCCCATATGCAAGATGAAGCCTTAGTAGTAGAATCCAATATATTGGCAGCTGAAAAAATTAGGGGAAAGTCTGATAGAGATAGAAGGAAAGGTAGGGCTAAAGCTTCAACCTCTGAGTCCCCTGTTGTCCACCCTCAGGTTGATGAACTTAAAAAAATGGTAAAATCACTTTTTGATGAAATGGAGAAGTTGAAACTTGAAGGACAACAAAACTATAGAAACACATAGAATGCTTACAGTAGAGGTAGTTTCAGAAGACCAAATAATTCCCCTCGGGTCCTCCAAAGAGATCCAAGAAATAGGGATAGGGATGATCAAAAAATTCAAAACCCTCTCCAAAACAACCTTGTTGTTGATGAAGGAGAGGATGAAGAAACTGATCCTGAAATCCATTGTCTTGGTGACACCTCTTCTTCCCCTCATTTGACCCAATCTACATATGAGGATTCTCTCATGGATAGTTAATTAAATGAATTGAGTAAAGGAGAGAAAACAAATGACAATCCTAATAGATACAACCTAAGGTCTAAAAAGAAAGAGGGAAAGAATGACAGCTCTGATCAGCCCACTAAAAAAGAAAATTCTAATAAGGTTGCGACAACTAGCAGCAAAGGAAAATATGTGCAAATCCCTCAAAAATTAGTTAAGATCCCTGCCCCAGAATTTAAAAAAAAATTGAAATCCCCATCCTCCTTTATCTTTGAAAACGAAATCCAAAAGATCAAAATCCTTGTACCTTTTTTGGAGCTAATTGAGAATGAGGAATTTAAAATATACCTTTCTAAAATGTTGCAGCATGATCTTTATTCTAATTCCACAGATTCAGTTAACCTTCAAGATGAAAATCCAGTTGTTATCTCGGGACCTTTGGTAGAAGATAGAGATGATTCATCCCCTCCTTTCTATAAATCATTGAACATTCATGACAAAGTGTTGCACAATTGCTTGATGGAATCAGGGGCATATCACAATCTCATGCCTAAAACAGTCGTGGATGAGCTTGGGTTGGAAATTACAAAAACCTACCATGACTTATACTCTTTTGACTTTAGGAAAGTGAAGTTTCTTGAGGTTATCAAAGATCTGTTTGTGACCTTGTTTCAGTTTCCCATGAAAAGTGTGGTCATGGATATTGTGGTGGTTGATGTCCCCCCCTAAGTTTGGGATGCTCTTGTCAAGATCTTGGATAAAAAGAATAGGGTGAACCTTGTAGATGGACCTTACATATGCCACCATTCCTGTGTTTGGGGAAGAGCATAAAAGGCTTTACATGGAGGCTCAATTAGTTTACATCATCAGTGATGAAGCAAATCCCACCAACCATTCTATTTTTTCACTTGACACTGATTTAGGATCCAATATATTGCAGCTCACTAATGCTCCTCAACCTCCTATTGAAATCAGAAAACAGTCCATTACCTCTTGTGAAGACTCTCTTCCTAATACCTATGTTTGGAAGATGTTTTTTGATGGGGCTTCTTCTAAAGAAGGTGATGGTGTTGGGGTAGTCTTTATTTCCCCTACTCAAGAGATCATTTCTTTATCCTACAAACTTGAATTTGAAACTAAAAACAATGTGGCATAATATGAGGATCTTGTTTTGGGTTTGAGGGCTACTAAAGACATGAGGATTGAAGATATAGAAGTGTTTGGAGATGCTGAATTAATTGTCCATCAAATCAAAAATTTGTATCAAGCTAAACACCCCAGGTAAAGGACTTACAGAAATGAATTTTCGGATCTTGTTGATAGTTTCTTCCTAGCTTTTAATATCTGATTTGTTCAAAGAGAGGAGAACACTATGGCAGATTCCTTGGATGTTTCAGCAAGTAATTTTAGAGTTCCTTTACCCCCTAAACTCAAATATGATGTGGAAGTGAATTATAGACCCTCTATACCCGACAATGTCAAACATTGGAGGGTTTTTGAGGATGATCTTGAGATAAAAAGATTTCTTAAGACCGTGGATGAGTTTTCTGCCTTACATATTGATCAAGATCATGACACTGAAAAAATCCCTCATGATGATGCTTTTATGAATAAAATTTTTGACCATCATATTGTTCAGTTACCTAGTAACCATATTCCAAAAGGACTAGTTCCTTTGAAGAGATTGTTTGATAGAAATGATGTTGTTGTGAAGGTTAAAGGTTCAACTAAAAATGATGATGTGACTAAATGCAATATGGGCACAGAGGAATATCCAAAGTATGTTAAGTTGTCTAGTAACTTGTCAAAAGAGCAAAGGGTTGAATATGTTAAGCTCTTAAAATATTTTTATGATGTGTTTTCCTGGAAATATGAATATTTGAGAACATATGACACAAGAATCATTGAACATAAGATACCTTTGAAAGAGGAGATCAAGACATTTAGGAAGAAACTCAGACAGATAAATCCTATGTTGTTGCCTATTATGGAAAAGGAAGTAAAAAATATTTTGGATGCCAAGATTATCATTCCTTTGAGATATTTTAAATGGGTGGCTAACTTGGTCTCAGTGAGAAAGAAGAATGGGGAAATCAGACTTTGTGTCGATTTCATAAATTTGAATAAAAGCTCCAAGAAATATAATTACCCCTTACCAAAGATGGAACACATATTGCAGAGGCTGATAGGTTCATCTAGGATGTCTATGATTGATGGATTTTCCGGCTACAATTATATCTTTGTCTTGCCTGAAGATAGAGAGAAGACAACCTTCATTGCTCCTTGGGGCACATTCATGTATGCCAAAATGCCCTTCGGATTGATGAATGCAGGAGCGACCTTTCAGCGAGCCATGGAAATTGCCTTTATTGGGGAGAAGGACAAATTTGCAGTCATCTATTTAGATTACATCAAAATGTTCTCACAATCTGATAAAGAACATTATCATCATTTGAAAAAGGTTTTCTTGAAATGCAGAAAGTTTGGTCTCTCTCTCGATTCTAAAAATTATTTGTTTGCTATGAAGGACGGGAATTTGTTGGGGCACATTGTATCAGCTGAAGGGGTAAGAATTGATTCAAGTAGAGTAGAATCCATCCAGACCTTGTTTATCCCTAGATCCAAGAAATAATTTAAGTCTTTCTTGGGGAAAATCAAATTTTTAAGAAGGTTCATTTCAAATTTTGTTGAATTGGTAGAGTACATTACAACCATGCTTAGGAAAGGAAATGAAGTCAAATGGACTACTGAGTCTCAAAATTATTTTGATCAAATAAAAAAGGCTTTGAATGAAGCACTTGTGCTCATCAGCCCTGACTACTCCAAGGATTTTCCAATATTTTATTTTGCTTCATTTAACACAACAGATGTTGTTTTATTGCAGAAAAATGCAGAAGGGTTAGAGCAACCTATTTCCTTTTTTAGCAGGGCAATGAGGGATGCAAAAATTAAATATGATATCATGGAAAAGCAGGCTTATGATTTGGTGAAATCCCTCAAGGATTTCAGAGTATATGTTATGCATTCAAAATTTGTTTCATTTTTCCCTCCAACCTCAGTGAAAGAGATACTTATATAGCCTGACATAGATGGGAGGAGAAGTAAATGGATTGCCAAATTCTGGAATTTGACCTTGAAATAAAGCCCACTAAATTGGTTAAAGGCCAAGGTTTAGCTAGCTTGTTGTTTGAATCAAATTGAAAATCTTTGGGGGTTAATTTCATAAACATTAACTCGGAAAATCAACAAGCTGAGTTGTCTGATAAAGATTCTCATGTCGGCCCAAAGTTGGTAGAATGCACTTGGTATAAGGACATCATATATTCTCCCCAGAAGTTGCAACCTCCTTATGGTTTGGAAAGGAAGGTAAGATCTTTAAAGCTTAAATTAATCAGAAACTGTCTTATTGACCAAGTTTTGTATTAGAAATATCCTCTAGGAGTGATTTTGAGATGCCTTGATCCACATGAGACCCAAAAGGTTATGACTGATTTTCATGATCATTTATGTGGGTGCCATCACTTCTGGAGAACCACAGCCTATAAAATATTCAAATCTGGGTATTTTTTTCCTAGCCTTTTTACTGATGTTTGGGAAAATATTAGAGCTTGTGTCAAGTGCCAAAAATTTTCTGGAAAGCAGCAGCTCAAACCTTTGCCATTAAAGCCTATGGTGGCTTCAGGACCTTTTCAGTAGTGGGGCCTAGAATTCATCAAGGAAATCCATCCAGCTTCAAGTGGTCAACATAGGTGTATTTTGACTGCCATTGATTACTTCACCAAGTGGATAGAAGTCATTCCTACAAGGAATACCTCCCACAAGGTAATCATTAGTTTTGTTGAGGATATCATTTCAATATTTGGTTGTCCGAGAAAAATTATTACTGATAATGCTGCATCTTTCAAGGCTAAAGCTTTGATCAAGTTTTGTGAATAGTATGGAATTAAATTGGTTCATTCTACTCCTTATTATCCCCAAGGAAATGGATTGGAAGAATCCTCTAGCAAGATCTTTATAAATATCATCAAGAGATTGTTAGAAGACAACAAGAAAGCATGGGACTCGAAGTTGAAATTTTCTTTGTGGGCTGATAGAGTTACAACAAAGAGATCACTTGGTGTCTCTCCTTTTCATCTTGTGTATGGGGTTGAGGCTATATTTCCTACTCATATTTCCTTTCTCGTGGAAAAATTCTTCCATGACTACCAAGGAGAACCTGATGATATGGTCAGAAGGATACAATAGCTAGTAGAAGTGAAACAGATAAGGGAGCAACTATTGAACAAAGCACGGGACCATCAGCAGAAGATCAAGCAAGCCTTTGGCAAGAAAGTAAGCAAAGAATATTTCCAGTTGGGAGATCTAGTGCTCAAGTGGGATGCACCTAAGAAAGAAAAAGGAAAACATGGTAAATTTGAAGCCTTGTGGATTGGTCCCTTCAATATTTCTGAGGTATTTTCAAATAACACTTATAAGTTGCAGAATTTGGAGGATTCCGAAATTTTTGGTGGCCTTGTCAATGGGAACTTTCTGAAAAAGTGTTTTTATTAAGACATGAGTGGCTTTCCATTCAGTGTAAATATCATTTTTGTTTTATTTATGATTGAATAAGTGACCCCATAGCCCTAGGATAAGGCACTGAAACTGCTTGTTCTTGGCAGCTCACAGGGACCATGCCATCCCCTGTGGAGCCAATGTTATCACATGAAATTTCCTTGGGTCTTTTATCCCTTAAGTTTTTTTTTTTTATCCTTTAGACTTTAGGTTTGATTTATTTTCCTTTTTGTGATTTTCTTAGGTTAGTCTAAACAAATAAATACTTGGGGTTTTGGCTCACTTTTGGCCTACACATATATTTTAAGCCTAGGTTCATTCTATGGTTTATGTCTTTGACTCACCTTCTAACTTGACATCAAACATAATCGACCCCATGATCCTAATGACTTGACAAATCACTCCATACACCCGTACTCCTTATCCTTTCCATGATGTCCCTATGTCCATTACAAGGGGGTCAAATCAAATTTTGAAAAAGGCGCCGCCAACTCACTAGGAGTTTCCATGGCGCACCTTTGTCCTATGCTCTTTACCATAATTCGTCATAATTAGCTGAGGTCATGATTTATCTAGTTTTCAGTGCCCTTGTCGTTAAAAGAGAATATTGATATTTTGTCATTTATGAGCTTGCTAACTGTTTAAGCATTTGAATTTTTCTCCCAAGCTCGGTGTTGTTGAAAGCACTAGTTCAGACCAACTATAGATTACACTACAGGATCGACTATCAAATCTCAATTGGAGGCTGAGGTGGATGTAACATTTCCCTAGCTTGTTACAGATCCTCCATTATCAATCACAATCTCCAAGTATTCTATGATTCCTTTCAATTACATGGAAAAGTCTTAAGATACCCCTGCCTTGACTTTTGGTAGCGCCCAATGCTACAGACTACATCCTCTCTCATCCATTTGCACCTGTAGCTCTTTTTCCATAGACTTTGCAGCCATTTGTCACCTGGATTTCACCTATTCTAGAGGTCAAGTCATGTTTCTTCTAAATATTGAATACCCATTCAATCACTTGGCCCTTGTGTGCACACTACACTACAGAAATTCACTGCTAAAACTACGCTACAGATCCTCTATTTCATGTGTTGTGTTTTACT
Organism: Picea sitchensis; assembly: GCA_010110895.2. Classification (NCBI taxonomy): domain Eukaryota; kingdom Viridiplantae; phylum Streptophyta; class Pinopsida; order Pinales; family Pinaceae; genus Picea; species Picea sitchensis. The sequence goes on from SNQJ01S0046859.1 coordinate 77,605, forward strand.
GGTATTGGTCATTGTTATCTTTTGTATTCAAAGACCCATGCATTAGACTCTTCTCTTCATTGTATCATCATTCATTCATCTTAATATCTGCTGGAAATGATTGGAAGAAGTCCCTACCCTTCCAAAACTTTGATGACCATGCTGTGGTGACACAAAACTAAGCAGTGCATCCCTGCCTTCCTTAACTCAAAGTTTCTTTCTCTCGATTTTAAAGAAAAAATCCATCAAATCAGTCTATTGTTAATTCAAGGTGATTTGGAGGAAAATCCTTGAAAGAGAGCAACCATTAGCCACTGTCATTTCTCATTTGATCTTTGCCTCTATTTGTTTCCTTTACACCTCACTACACCACAAACTTTGATTCCATGTTTATATCCATGGAGACACCTCAAAGGAAGAAGTATCACAAGGGAGGGAGTGTGGTCGGGACTGAACCTTCTGACATGAACCTATTTGATGTTGAGTCAATGGTCAGGGAGGTTTTACAAAGGGTTGGTTGCCTCTCTTTTGGCCAAAACATTTAGAGGGGACACCCTGAAGTAGCAAGGTAGTTTTCATTACACTTTGATGGCATTAAGAATAAGGTGGGAAACCTTGAGTTTGAGGTATATGAAGCCTCTATTGCAAAAACCACTGGGATTCCTAATAATGGTGAGAGGTCGTTTAAATCCACGATCCTCAGTGCTTCCTTCTCCAAGGAATTCCTTAAACCAGACTATCAGACAAACAAATTGTCTAAGGGAGTGCCTAGAAGCCACCTAGTTGAAGGCTTTGATAAAATGTTCAAGATCATCCAGAGATATTTTACATGTGAGGGAAGGTTTAACATGTTATACCAATATCATATAAGACTCTTGTTACATTTAATTGGTAAGGATGCAATGAATATCCCTTTTTATATTTTTGGGAGCATGGGAAAGATGTCTGATAGAGTCCAAGCCAAGTCCAAGGCTATGGATACTACTATCTTTCACTCTGGGTTGATTAGGATGTTGGTGCTGGAAGAATTGAAGAAAAGGAACATGCTTTGAGAACAGTTCATTGTCTCTGCCCAAATGCAACTAGATATAGCCTCTACTCCTCAGTCTAGGATGTAGATCCCTTTTCCATATAGTAGTGTTTCTCCAACAGGAACAAGCAGGAAGAGAGAAATCAAAGCCACTATTCAATACGAAAAAGCCATCAAGGAAATTGAAGAAGAAGAGAGGGAGATTCATCATTCTCCACAAAGAGATTTTTCACCTCCTCCTGCACCTGAATTGGAGGAAGTCCCTTCATCCACCAAATCCACAGCCAAGAGGGGAAGGAAATTACATTTCCCTTCACCTGCTCCAGCAGCTAAGATCAGAATTAGGAAGCCTTTTACTAGATCATCATCACTTAAGTAAGTTGTTGAAGTAGAAGTATTACCCAAGGCTTCAGTTCCAAGAAAAGAGAAAGATAAGGGTAAAGGCATTGAGAAGCCTATTGAGGTGATAGACAGAGCCTCTATTCAACAGAAATATAAGGGTAAAGGTATTGACAAACCTATTGAGGTGATCAACATCAACACTCCACCTAGTAATCCCACTTTCAAAAGATTGATCAGACAACTCAGGGAGGCTAGCAAGGAGGTTGCTCGTTTGAAAGCAGAAAGTTTGACTGGGAGAATCAATATGAAGGAGCTCATGGATATGTACAGTGAAACCCTTTATCTAGCAAAGTTTTTAGTCCCGAAACAAAAAGTTCAAGGAGGAATTGAAACATTTTAAGGATGAACTGGAACAGAGGAAATTAAATGTTCTGGTAGAAGCTGCAATTGAAAAATATGAACCAAAATTTAAGAAGAGTACACCTACAATCAAGAGGAATATCCTGCAAAGGAAAAAGATGTTGTTATGAAAAAGGGAAATTCTCCTGTAACAAGTAGTGATAGATTGATGAAGTAGTTGGGGGATGACAGATCCATTTTTGTGGGTGGTCTCTTTTTGCAAATGTAAGGTGATCAAGGACAGTATAATTTTTCCACCTATACAGGAATCTACAGGCTCTTATTCCATCAACTATGTTTTTTGTTCTTTTGAAGGATTGGTCTCATCACACAGAAAAAACACAAACATTTTGTAGTGCCATGGCGCTACGGAATTGTCTATATCATATTTTATACAAATTGTGCTACCTAAGATGCTACTGTTAGGACCACACAATGTACCTTTTTGCCTATAATTTTTTCCACTATTACACTCTTGATCACCCATATTTAAACTCATACTATCACTTTATCTGATCATTCCAAAGGTATACAACGTCCCTTCTCATTACTATACGTTTAATCTGTTTTGCATAATATTTTACATCACTCTCGTACT